>SNQJ01S0202259.1:0-16781 GCA_010110895.2 Picea sitchensis | reverse complement strand
TCCATCCCTCTCTCTCTTCCCCTATATATCCACCTTCCACCCTCTCCCTCCCTATAATTAATTTTCCCTCTCTCCCTCTATCCCTCTCTCTCTTTCTCACCACCCTCCATTCCTCTCTCACTCTCTCCCTCCCTCCCCCCCTCTTCCCATATATCAATCTCTCCCTAATTCCCTCTCTCTCTTCCACTATCTCCCCTCTCTTTAATTTTATTTACCCAACTATTAGCACTAGGAGTCACCTTCATGTTGCATGGAAGGCAAGCCCAATACCCATCAAGTCATAAATGAATGCAAGGGTGTTTAAAGGGTCAAATGGAAAAATGACTCAAATGATAATGTTCTAACTTATATAAGAGGGATAACATGCACTAGCAATTAAGGTCTTGGCTAACTTCAATCAATAGTTTGGGAGTAAGTATGGATAGAGAGAAGACTTGAATGAGAGAAGTGTAGGGGTTATTGTAAACATCAGGTCCACAAAAACCTAAGGAGGAAAGTTTCTTAACACAAGATATTCTTGAACTGAGAAACTAAGGAAGCTAAATAAACATCATGATAACATAATGATCAAACATCCATCATAACATCACCACAATCATTCATGTGAATCATTCAAAGCATGAAAAATTAGCATAAGAAGAAAGCTGGAAGAGAAGATGATTTCTATTAGTTAAAAAGTCTTAAGTCCAATACATCACTAGATCACAATTACTTCATCAAAATATTACAGTATAAGGGAGCCTTGCTCAACCATCCGAACCCACTAAAGAAAATGATCTATCTATTTATAAAAAAAAGGGAGGAAACAACTGGAGGTACGAGTTGGCCTCCTTCCCTTGAAAAACTCTAAACATTTATTTGATCTAACAACCTATCTATCCACCTATGCTATAAAACAGGAAAATGTTGGTGACTAATCCAACTGAACTTCAAACTGATTTGATTCCTCTTTTCTAGGAAGCTCCTTGTTTTCCATGTGTATTTCAAAGCATGTGGTTGTCTTCTTGATGCTAGGTGTTGTTTCTACAAATTTATCCATCTTCCATTTATCCAAAAGGTGTTATCTTGGTCCTCCTAGATCCCTGGTGTTTGTTGGTAGCTTCCTTGAGTAGAAAATCTAGGTAGTGCACTACAAGGAGAAAAGGTAGCACATGTAGGTAGCTCCATTGTGTTGCATATGTGTGTTATCCTTTGCCTTCTAGGAAAAATTAGGTAGTGCCCCTGTGTTGTGCCTGTGTGCTAAATTTTTACCTCTATGAAATATTAGGTAGCGCCATTAGGTAGCGCCACTTACACTACACCTGTGTGTCAAATCTATTCTCTTCTCAATATTAGGTAGTGCCATTAGGTAGAGCCACTTACGCTATGCTTGTGTGGAGGTTTGGGTAGCATTACCAAAAAATGAAGCGCCTTTAATATTGAATGTGTGTAGAGCAATTTGTAGTCTTTCATGATGACAAAACCTATTTTAATTAAGTGCCTTGACTGTACAATAGGTAGTGCCTTTTACCACTGGGGAAACTAGCACTTAGCAAAAAAACCCAAAACCCGTACAGTTAAATGATTAGCAACTTGTATAGATGGCAGAGATGATATTTGTATAACAGTTAACTCTCCCAAAAAGGAACCATCCTAAAAAATGGGGCTTACCTTTACCATCTATTTTTTCATTTTGACACTTAACCTCACACTCTTTCTAGTAGAAAGAGGATCTTCAATTGACATAGCAGACTTCTTCTTCTTAGCATTGATAGGCTTCTTCATTGTAGTTTTTCTCTCCTTAGTTGTTGGTTTGTCATCCTCAATGGAAGCTTCAACCAACACCTATAAATTTCTTTGGGCTACCTCATCTTGAAAGTGCTTCAACTTTGCCTTTAGCTTCATGTTCTACTGAAAGCCTCTGTTCTGTCTGTAAAGATTCTTTAGCTGTCTATGAAGGGGATGGACTCTTCTTGCTACAAACCTTTCCAAGTCAAGGGTGTAACTGTATCCGTCCATGAGCTCTTTCATCTAAGCCAAGTGGACCCTATCTTCTTCTTTAAGACAAGATATTTGTTTTCTTGCATCTCTAAGCTGCTTGATAAGTCTTTTGTAGGTATGACTATCAGGAGGAATAGTGGCATGCATAGTATCAATAGGATTTTTCTTATACTCCTCTTCCTCCTGCATGGGAAGTGTCTTGTCTACCTCATCAGGTTCCTTGATGGCTTTACTTTTATTCTTCTTCCTTTGCACAGGGGTTTCTTCATTTCTTATCACAGGCTCCTCAAAGTCTTTCACAGAGGTTTCATCTTTTCTCTCCAAAGGTCTTTTAATACCTTTACCTTTGAGAAGAGGGAAATAGAATATTCTTCCCTCTCTTGGATGTAGCTTTGATAGAAGAAGGAAACTCTTTTAAACCTGGTGGAGGAGGTGGTGAAAAATATCTGTGTGGAGAAGGAAAAACTTCCTCCTCAACTTCTGTGACCTGCTTGTTGATCTTTGCCACTTGAACAAGGGCTCTTCCCTTTCTCTTCCTACTGGTCCCTGCTTTAGTAGCACTGGTGGGTGACAAAGGATTTTCCTTCTATGATTGAGGAGTTGGTGATAGATCCAACTTGAAATGAGAGGTAACAACAAAATTCTCCCATGAAATATCTTTCTTACCCAATTCCTCAGAGACTGGCATTTTGATTAATCCAGAGTGGAAAAGGCTAGAATCTACATCTTTAGATTTGGATTTTATTATGTCTGACATCTTACCCATAATCCTCAACAAGTAATAGGGAATATTCATCTCAACCTTACCAGTAAAATGTAGAAACAACCTTATATGGTACTGGTACAAAGTGTTAAACCTCCCTTCACAAGTAAAATATCTCTATATGATCTTCAATAATCTGTCAAATTTTTCAATCAATTGACTCCTTGACATAATTTTAGACAAATCATTGACTTGATATCCAGGTTTAAAGAGATACTTTTCATAGGCTGAACTCAAATCCATGGCTTTGAACCACTTTTCACCTATAATGGGGATCCCTGTTGCAGCTGAGATAGAGGCTTCAGTCACCTCAAACTCCAAATCTCCAACCTTGTTTTTCCTGCCATCAAACTATAATGCAAACTGTCTTGCTACCTCTGGATGACCTCTCTGCATGTTCTGATAGAAAGAGAGGCACCATACTCTTTGAAAGGCCTATCTTTCCATGGGTTCTATATCAAAAATATGCATGTCCACCGGTTCTGTCCTAACCACCTTGCCACCTTTGTGTGTCTTCCTCGATTTAGGGGTCTCCATGGCTCACACTGAGGGATTTTAAGAGGTTTAAGGGATGGTAATGACCAGGAAGGATTTGAATTAGGCTTCAAATATATAAGGTTGACCCCTTTAGATAGATTGATGCTAGTAAGCCAAGATTGAATTTAGGAATCATACCCTTAGGATTGTATAGATATTATAGAGTATAAACAGTGAGGGGAAATCCAAAATTGGTTATTTTCAATGAGTAAACAATGCTAAACTCCAATGGTGAAAGGAAGAAAGGGAGGAAGAGATGGTTTAAGCAACGCCTTTGGGTAGCGCAACACATACACAGAGGATAGGCTATTTACAAGCTTGCAATTTCAATGGCTAAGGTAGGCAACAGTAATCAGACTTAGACACAGGCATGAAAATGCATGTCTAAAAAATAAAGAAGACAAGGATAACATGCAAAGACAAGTCCCTTACGACTGTGCAAACTTGGAAAGCCAAAACCTGAGTGCAAATTTCTTGTGAAATTAATATGCAGAGGGGGGGGAACATAGGATACATGTGGAAACGACACCTGTTGGAATCTTCAACAAAATCTTAGGATGAGATTGCGAAGACTTCAGCCTTGGAATCTTTCTCAGCATTGGACTTGGTTGACATGTGGTTGCTTGATCAGAACTTGCAAATTTTCACAGTGCAACACTGTTGAGTTTTTTCAAAATTAGAAACCATTACCAAGGCTCATAAATGAAAGATATTTGAAGGTGTCTTTAACCAACTTATGGCACTAAAAACAAGGGACATGACATCGTTCGTGGAAATCATGACTCAAGGTGGAAGTATGATGAACTGGATAGGCGCTACGGAACTTCCTGAAGAGTAGGCAGCATATCCAATTCAAAAAATGATTAGATAGGTAATCAAGGAGAATGGGGCATGCCTACGATGTAATGAGTGAGGAGAAAGGTGTGTCACATTAGTCAAATCATGGGAGGGATAGACCTAGGGACAAGTCACTAAGGGGACAAAAAATAAGTCATGAGCTAAAAAGGTTCAAAGATCAAACATCAATTTGAGGATCAAAATAGATATAAAGCTCAAAAATTTAATCATATAAGGAGTCCTACAAAAAATAAACTAATAAAGGGATGAAAACTTAAAACAAAATTAAAATCTAAGGCTTAAAAAAGGAGTGAAAACAAACTAAAAGACCCAAGGAAATTTAGTGTGATAACACTAACTATTTCTCCTTGTTTCCATATCTCCCTATTTCATTCTCTCTCTCCCCCCAACTCCCCCATATCTCTCTCTCTAACCCCCCCTCTCTCTCTCTACCCCCCTCTCTCTCTTATGCTCTCCCCCCCTCTCTCACTATTTTATTTTCACTCTCTCCCTCTCTAACACACTAACTATTTCTCCTTGTTTCCATATCTCCCTTATTTTCATTCTCTCTCCTCTCCCCAATCCTCCTTACATCTCTCTCTTTCTAACCTTCCTCTTCTCTACCCCCTCTCTCTTATAGCTCTCCCCTCTCTCACTATTTTATTTTCACCTCCTTCAACCCTTCTCTCTCTCTCTCTCTCTCTCTTCTCTCTCTCTCTCCCCTTATTCTCCACCCCCTATCTCTTAGGACTATCTCCCTTTAGAGAGAGAGAGAGGGAGATGGGGTGGAAATGAGGAGGAGGGAGAGAGAGATATATTGAGAGAGTAAAAGAGGAGAGGCAGAGGCAGAGCGTAAGAGGAGAGGCAAATAGTGAGAGGTATATAGAGTGCAAGGAGAGAGGCAAATAGTGAGAGGTATATAGAGTGTAAGAGAGATATGGGGGTATATATAGAGAGAGATATGTAAATAGAGAGAGAGAGAGAGAGGTAACATAGATATGGGGATAGATAGAGGGAGAGAGGGAAGAGAGAGAGACAAAGAGAGTGAGAGAGGAGGGGGATAAAAAGTGAGGGGTATATGGAGGAGAGAGAGGGAGGGGGAGAGAGAGAAGAGGGAGAGAGAGGCAAGAGAGAGAAGGGGGAGAGAGGGAAATAGAGAGGGGAAATAGGGGAGATATCGAGGAGAAAATAGGGAGAGAGAGGAGAAAGTTTATGAGAGAGGGATCAGAGGAGAGATGGATTTAAATATAGATTTAGAGAGGGAGAGGGGAGAGGGAAGGAAAGAGAAGTGGCAAGAGAGAGAGAGAGAGAGAGAGAGAGAGAGAGAGTAGATCCTGTGGGCAATAAAACCATTAACAGATGTGGAAATACCCTGTGCTTAAGTCGGCCCAAGGAAAATAATAATAAAGAATTAGAAGGCTCTTAGAAAGAGAAGTCGGCCCCACTTGAAAAGTCACCTAAAAGACTAGCATAAATAAATGCAAGCACTATCTCATTTGATATGCACTCACTCACTCTACAACAAAGGTGGAAGTTTAGAAGGTGCACTAGTTGCAACAATTAAGTGAAGGGAAAAGGGAGGCGTAATTCTGAGGAAGGTAACACATCAGCTACAATGGTGAAGTCTCTCCTTATTCAGTGTTGGATAACTGAGAGAGGGGGGTGGAATCAAATATACCGAAGCTTAAACATTATTCCGTATTTTAAAATCATTATGTAAACACTAAATGATGATCACAGCCACGTGTGGAAATAAACAATGTCACATTCAAAGATCACATATATGAGAAACACGGTATGATATTTTCCTATAGGAAACCCATGCTGGTTAAAAACCTCTTTTTCTTTTTATATGATAAGTACACCATGCTCCTTTACATTATCATACATATGAGCACCAACTCATAATGAGGTTACAACCTCTGCTTTGCAAGCTACAACTTGATGAGACACCAACTCTCTGTTTGTTTCTAGCACCCACTAGAAGGAAGCACCAACTCCCCGGGTTTCTCTAGCACCAACTAGAAGGAAGCACCAACCCCTCGCTTCTCCAATACCAAATAGAAGGAAACACCAACTCCTCGGGTTTCTCTAGCACCAACTAGAAGGGAAGCACCAACTCCCCGAGTGTTTCCAGCAACCTGATGGAAGCACTAACTTCCAAGCATACAGTGTAACCAACCTGTATAACAGTTAACAATAGTTCTCCTTTGCACCACACTGCCACCATGGTTTCTCTCGTTGCAACCAAATGGAAGTTACAACTCCCTATGTCCAAGCAATCTACTCTTCTGAAACTCCGAGGACAAAAGTCCTCCCGAGAACATCCCAACCTCCCCCGAATATAAAACTTTGCTACAGAAATCTATTACAATGATATAATGTTCAACAATGGCTTACCGTATTTCATCATCGTTTCTACCGCATTTCATTACTCGGTTTACCCTATTTCCTTCCCTCTCGCATCACTCTATGCATGTCTGCTCTTTTGCCTTTATGCTCATGGGCGGCCATACCCATTCAATCGTGACAGATCCTCTTCTCGCTCAATTCACTGCATCTCCTCCTTCTTCACACATGAATCACCTTCACCAACAACAATCACAACAAACTCCAACAAAGAATAACAACCACTTTCTCTCAGGCCATGTATATATATCTTTGTGCATCTTCAGGCATGAAATATTTGGCCATTCCTGGATGCTCATACCGGGCCAATATCCTCCACATCTCAAGTGCTATGCGTGATCATCATCGTGACTCTTCGACATCTCGGTATTTCAACCATGTCGCAGACATCGGGTGTTATGCGCTTCAGACTTTAGCCTCTCCTCGGGTACTGGAGACTCTTCATCTTCTCCGCATAGTCGTAGATTATCCTTTCTCGCTTTCTGCCATGTGCTCCAACCTCATCCACCGCCACTTCTCCACGAATCGCTTTCATTCCAATCGGGTGATTCTTATAACTTTCACTGAAATCACATAGAAGTCTCTTTGCATCCTCTGTAGAAACCATCAATGGTTTCTAGCAGCTATTAATCAGTGAGGATCAACATTATCCCTCCAATCGTACTCATGTTCACCTCCATCGTTTGATTAACTCGATGGGTTCTTATGCTATTTACCTGTTTCGCACTTTCGTAATTTGGAGATTCTACGATGAGACATATTGAGTCTCCATGTCACGTAGATCCGGGGTAAGGATCTTGGTTTCTCTAGATCCCTCCTCTACATGACCACGGCTATGACCTCCTACATAATACACCACCTTTTCAGATTTTGACATTCAGATGATCCAAAGTTGTCTCCTATTAATTCTACACGATTCTAAAATTTCGAGGTGGAGATTATCTACACTAGGTCCTTCCTCCAGGTGACCACACGCGGTGACCACAAGCTGCACCCAAAGCATACCGTGAACTTCTGATCTTCATCGACCTTGATCGACGGTCCACGATATTGATGAATCAATCTGGCCCGTATCTCTCATCGTGATTTCTCATCTCGTTGTTCCTTAGATGGAGATTATCATCACTCCAAGTCACCGTGATAGGCTTGTGACCTGTGAGATGGAGCTCGACCAATGGTCCAGATTTTGATGTATCGACTACCTAGATCTCATCATGAATTCACATCTCACGGTTTTTTGGATGGAGGTTCTTGTCACTCAAGTCGCGATAGGCGAGAAACTTGAAAACGAAAGCTTATTTGACCGGGACTTCTTCCCCCTTCTCGTGACTATGGGCTGCGACCACAACCCTATGCATAAGGTGCTTTCACGATTTTGCATTTCGTGAGTTCCGATGATGAGACATCTCGACTTCTCCAAGTCAGCGATCCCCATACCTCAAATGGAGGGATCAATCTGTCTCCGACGTAGGATTGATTCAACAACTGCGGATTGAACTTCAATTTTGCATATCGCTAAATTGGCATTCTTGTTGCATTGTTTACTTGCCTCTCCATGTTGTAACTCTAAACTTTGACATGGACTAGAATCAACTGGCTTTGGGAGACAAAGCTTGATCCGACGGCTGGGATTACATCGCGATTTCGCATATCGTGATATTGAGTTTCCTAATGTTAATAATCTTTGACATGTTCCACTCGCTATATTCTCGAATTCGACATGGATCGAATCCACGGTCCGTATTCAACCTTGATCCGACGCTTCTCATTTAAGTCAATGACAAGATATCACTTGGCTATCACTCGGCCCTTATACTTTTAAAAGGTGTGCGTGTTCTCCTTGATCCAACGATGGTCGGTCCTCAAGGCTGGATCTAATCGCTCCCAGATCTGTCCTCCTGCTCAATGCTCTTCTTGTCTATATTCTAATCTAATAACCTTGTTCAGTCGGGATTTTTGGATGGGATCCAACGATCATGAATGCTTCAAGTTTTATGGGCCTTTGATCATTCGATCAACATGAACTTATCTTCTATTTTCCCCGGTTGTGTTTCTGATCATTCATCTTCCCCGATTATCATTTCACTGCTGATCATCGTTGCTTGTACTCAAGCCATCATCATCAACGTTGTACTTTCCATCAATGACAAGCATACGCCACTTGTTAAACATACCGCTAAACATCCCTTCCTCGCGACTATCTCTTCGGATCTTATCGAGGTTTCTCTGCAGCTCCTTCCCAAAATACTTTTGGTGCCCATATATTACATTCTTTTCCGTGACTCATGCCATCTTCATTGTTGTACTTTCCATCAATGACGCGCATATGCTACAGGTTAAATGTTTCCAACACCCCCTTTGACATTGATGGCAACAAAGGCACCTGTACCTATTCTTTTCTCCCCCTTGACATCAATGTCAAAGAGAACATACTCCGAGTTGTTGTAGTATTTTAGGAATGATATTAAATCAATGAAAACCCCCTCGACGAGATGGACTCTTTCATTTGAGGCCCTAATATTTGTGTCTAAACCAGAAGTCTTCGCATTCTTGGATCTATTCATCTTCAGCTTCCATTGTATCCTCCGTGGAAAATTCAAAATTGCTCAACTCTCTTACTCTGTACCTCTTTATCAATATTCTCATGGGAGTGGATGACCCTCGCCACTATTATCTCTCTCGCTTCACTATTTCCCCCTTTGTTCCTAAAATTTTAACTTTCCTTGACAATATCTTTCCTCTTGTTGTCTCTACAACATGTCATGTGTATCATATTGTACATTAGAATGTTGTTGTCCTAATTGAACACTGTGCAATTGTAACTTGTACCTTTTAAATAGCCCTTGGATCTCCCCATTGAATCTCATCGCATCTCTATTACCGCAATTTTCATTTTTCTTCCATGATGTGTTCAATCTGTGGCTTTTTATGTCCATATTCAATCACAAGAGAAACCGCTACACCCACTCTCACCGCTTTTCTTTTCTCACAAATGAAGGACCTATATCAGGTTTCTTAGAGCACTGATTTCTACCCTTGTTGATTCCAACATCGGATTTGTCATTTGGTGACTTCTGCTATCCAAGACCTTGTCTAGATTCATGGATCTACTCAAGAACTTGATTTTGGTGTAAATCAGCTTTCTCTCAAACCTTCAAGACTTTTGCTTCCTATTTATGACATGGTTCTTTCTCCTACTTCTTTCGCGGGATAAATGCTGACTCCAGCATTCTTTTTATTGTATCCTCGGACCTCTTCTTTACTTGTATGGGAGGATTCTACATCAACATTATTGTTTGTCCTTATACTTTTATTCACCATTTGTCTTGAGTTTACATTTACCTTACATTCTTTGTATGTGAGCACATCTTCACTTCCTCTTTCACACTTTTGACTTGAATTGAGTGGGAATTATGCTCTGCACTATCCACAAGAAGAACGTATTGGGCATATCCTTTGTCATTACTCAAACTGATCATCCCTCTATGCTTGATTTCCACTGTCTATCATTTTCAAGGATCACATTTTCCTGTTTTGCTTTACTCTATGCACAAAGCTTATCCATGTCTCCAAATACAGTCGGAAACACCTTAATTTTCTATATCTCTAGAGGCTCCTTGTTTCCTTTTGAATTGAAAGTGCTAGATCACATTTTCAATATCTTTCCTTTTCCATGTACTGGCCTTTTATGTGTAAGAACTTTATCCTTGGATGTTCTTTGTAATTCTTCAGATGGCGCTTTGGTACTTTGTGGCCAAAGTTGTGACAATTATAGTATCCGAGCTCATTGTTCACAGGTCAAAGTTGTTGTTTCAACATTGTCTACTCGTTGACCTCATTCTTTGTTGAGGAAAATATTTATTCCTTTGAAATCTTAATTGCTTAAGTCTAAGTCTTAAGGAACAATTTACAACCTTAGACCAAAGTTAGAACAATAGAAACAATATCCATAGAAAATTCCTTGGAACCTAGAAAATGGTTGTCTCTCTGAGAAAACTCCGATTTCTTATGTTGATGATGTCTCTTTGAGCAGGAGTGCACATTTCGTTCTACTGCATTCACCTCGCACTTTTCCTTTTAATTGTCCTCGGTGGTCGCTTTGTCTCTTTGTTTCTCTCAGATATTTGTTGTTGTCATTGGTTGAAAAAATGACAAACTTGATGGGTTCTTGTTTCTCGGCTGACCACTACTTGATCCTTCTTCATAACCTAGACTAGTTTTTATCAATGGAGATCTTTTTTTACTCAGGATTCTATCCAGTTTTTTGAGGCTTTGATACTTGACATTTTCCAGGCTGGGCTTGAAACTTTTCCATATCTTTCCTAGTTTTCACACTTGTCTATAGCTTCACATCTAGCCTTCTTTTCTTATAACTGTCATTTCATAATGTCTTAGATTTTCTTTTCCTCTTCAAATTCCACTTTCAGCAAGGTAAAGTCTCATCAAGTTGTTTATCAGTTCTTCTCAAATTGCATCAACAATTGTTTTTGCTCGCTCTTAATTCTTAGTTTGTCAATCTCTTCCAAAGGTAATTCACCCCGGCTTCTCCTTCCATATCAACCACAAATCCTTCATCATTCCTTAACACTCCAGCCCATGTTGTTATTTTCATAGTCTTCTTTGGCCATAAGTATGAAGTCATTTAGTTTATCTCTCAATAGATGAATCATTGTCTTCATCCTCTGGTTGGATCATCTTCATTGTTTGCACAAAGACTTTCTTCTTAAATTTATTCTCTTTTAAAGAAATTTCTATAGTTTCTTGTATGTCTCCTCATCATCACAAGTCCGATCCCTTCCTTCATGGGGACATTTATTTGCAAAATGACCTATCCTACCACAGCTTGAAACATTTGAAGGGAAATTACCTTGATACTTGCCTGATCCTTTCTTGTCTTCACATATTTTGTTTCAATTTCATCGTGCCTCGACCCTTTCTATTCTTATCTGCTTTTGTAAATGATGCTTCTCTCTCTAGAGGTGGGTTTATCTCAGAATCTGTCCCTATCTCATATGTGCAAATAACGCTCCTAGAAGTTGATCAAAAGACAGGTTTTTAGATCATTGCTCTTTCTATAGCAGAGACCTTCGGAATCCGGATTGAACCTATCCTCGAGAGATCTCAAGTTTTTTTTTGAACTAAAGAAGGTTCCCAATTGTTTCACAAAGTGTCTCTATTGCATTTACCATTTCTTCTACTCTGAAAAAGTATCAACAGCTTTCATCTTCTTTTCATCTCAGAGGCTTTCAAACCCAGACTGTGAGGGTTTGAAGTTTGGCATCTTTCACCTTCTCATTACCTTCATAGTTGTTAATGAGTTTGTCCCACATTTCTTTAGTGCTTGAAGATGCATCACCTTCATTAAACTCGCTTCTAAGTCCATTCAAGATAGCATTAATTCCTTTAGCATTAAATCTAAATTTAACTTATTATCCTTGAAGCTAGCACAATAGGCTTTATGTATCCATTCTCTACTACATCCCATACATCACCTCCTAAGGCCATTAAGTATGTTTGTATTCTAACCTTCCAGAAAGTAAAATTCATTCCATCAAATGTAGGAGGCCTAGTGACTGAAGTCCTTCATGGCTTGTCATGTTTAATATCTAGATCTACCCTTAGATAAAAGGGGTTAGCTTTGATACCAATCATTGGACAACCTGAGAGGGGGTGAATCATTTGTTACCGAAGTTTAAACAATATTCTATTTTAAAATCCCATTGTAGAAACACTCTAATGATGATCACAATAATGCAACAAAACAATGGCACATTAAAGATTGGCCCCATATATAAGGAGAAACACAGAGAAAGATATTCGAGGAAACCCATACAGGTAAAAAACCTCTTTTTCTTTTTATATGATAAGTAATAATTACATTCTTTACATTATCATACATATGAGCACCAACTCATAATGAGGCTACAAACCCTATTTTGCAAGCTACAACTCTGTCGAGAGCACCAACTCTCTGCTTTCTAGCACCCACTAAAAGGGAAGAACCAACTCCTCGTTTAGCACCAACTAGAAGGAAGCACCAACTCCCTCAGTTTCTCCAAAGACTAACTAGAAGGGAAGCACCAACTCCCCCTCGGTTTCCCTCTAGCACCAACCAGTGAAGCAATTCAACTCCCTAGTTTCTCCAAAGACCAACTAGAAGGAATCACCAACTCCCCCGTTTCTCTAGCACCAACTAGAAGGAAGCACCAACTCCCCGAGTGTTTCTAGCACCAACCGGATGGAAGCACTAACTTCCAATCATACATGCAACCACATAGCAATGTGTGAGAACAATAGTTATCCCTTTCACCACCCTACCACTCTAGTTTCTCGGGCCGCAAACTGTGATGGAAGCTACAACTCCCCTGTTCAAGCAATCTACTGAACCTCTCAGGACAATAGTCCTCCCGAAAGCACCTTCCAACCACCCTAAAATATAAATCTTGCTAATTAAAACTTATTACAGTTGATATAATGTTCAACAATGGATTACTAGGTCATCATTGTTTTATTGCATTTCGTTACTTTGTCTGTCTCATTGCCTTCCTACACACATCACTTTCACCGTCTGTTATTCTACCTTTTATGCTCTATGCGCCATACCCATTCACCGCATGCATCCTCTCCTTCGTCTAATTCAGCCGCTACACTCTCCTCCTTCTTCACATGAATCACCTTCACCAACAAATCCACAACAAACTCCAATAGCAAAAAACAACCGCTTCTCTCGTGGTCGGGTATATATAGCTTATGTGCATCTTGTTCATGCAATATTCTCCATTCCTACGCATGCTCATACCGTGCCAATCTACCTCCACATCTCAAGTGCTCTAAGTGATCATCATCGCTACACTTCACTCGCGCTCAACCGCATGTATCGGCATCATCGGGGTGTTAAGGCCGATTCCTCAAATTTCTCTAAGTAGTTGAGACTCTTCATCTCTCTATCATAGTCGTTTCTTATCCTTCTCGCTTCGCCATGTGTTCCAACCCTCATCCAAATCGGGCTAATTTCCTCCACGAATCGCCTCTCATTCCACTAGAAGATTCTTTGTAACTCGGCCGCCCCTCGCGGATATCAATACGTAAGTCTCTTCACATCCTATGGTAGAAAACCATCAATGGTTTTCTAGTAGTTACACTATGAGGATCAACATTAGCCCTCCGAACGTGCTCATTTTCACCTCCATCGCTGGATTAACTCCGATGGGTTCTTGCATTATTTACCCATTTCACACTTTCTCGCAATTTGGATATTCTATGATGAGACATATTGAGTCTCCATGTCACGAGATCTAAAAAGGATCTTGGTTTCTCTAGATCCCTCCTCTACATGACCATAGCGGTGACTCCTGCTACACCGACAATTCACCTTTCCAGATTTTGGCATTCGTGATATCCATCGTCTCGACACACTCCCATACGCTGCATCCTCTAAATTCTCGAGGCGGGGCTTATCTACACTAGGTCCTTCCTCCACGGGACCACGCGACCACAGTTACACTAAGGCCAAGGGACTTTTTTCTTTCTCATCGACTCGACCGGGACGGCCTCGCTGACCCTCGATGAATCAATGGTCTATATCTTTTCGAGATCTCGCATCTTCTTGTTCCTTAGATGGAGATTCTCGTCACTCCAAGTCACGATAGGCGACTCTGAGATGGAGCTCGCATCAATGGTCCGTAGATTTTGATGTATTACGTCTAGGATCTCATCGACTCAGATCTCGTTCCTTAGAGGGAGGTTCTCGCCACCCAAGTCGCGAGTAGTGGTGAAACTTCTTTGAAAAGGAGCTTATCCGACTCCTTCCTTCATGGCCAAGGGCTGTGACCATAGCCTCATGCATAAGGTGCTTTCAATGTATTTTGCATTTTGTGAGTCTCGAGATGAGACATCTCGACTCTCCAAGTTGGGCATCCCCGGGATAATTCAAATAGCGGGATCAGTTCCGCCCTAATCGGGAGCTTGATTCAATGGTTGCATTGAATCACAATTTTTCATATCGCTAAATCGACATTCTTGTTGCATTGTTTGCTTGCTCTCCATGTTGCAATCCTCGAAACTACATGGAATGGAATCAACGATCTAGATCAAATCTTTGATCTCGACGGCCAGATTACATCACATTTCAGATATCACATATCGATTCTCGACGCTAATAATCTTTTACGTTCTTTAACTCACTCTATCCTCTAAAACTTCTCGGACATGGACTGGAATCCAATGGTCCATTCAACCTTGATTTGATACTCAGATGGGCGGAAGGATTTTGGTATATCGCTGACACGCCTTATACTTTAAAAGGTGTGTAAGTTCTCCTTGATCCAACAATGATCGGGTCATGCTTGGATCTAACGTTTGAGATCCATCCTCCTATTCAACACTCTTGTTCATATTCTCGACCGACGCACTTCGCTCTTTTCTGAATTTTGAATTGATCCAACGAATGAATGCTTCAAGTGATTACGCTTCATCATCTCGGACAACCTAACTATCTTCTCGCTTTCCGGTTATGCTTGGTTTCTCGATCATTCGACATCTTTCCCCGAATATCAATCGTTGTTGATCAAATCGCTATACTCAAGCCATCATCAATTGTACTATTGCTATCAATGACAAGCATACACTACCCCAAACATACCAAACATCCTCTCACTATCTCTTCTGATCTTACAAGTTGTTTCATAGCTATTCTTCCAAAAATACTTTTGGTGCCCATCTATTACATTCTTCCTATACTCATGCCATATTCATTGCTTTACTTTCCATCAATGACAAGTATATACTACCTGTAAACATTTCCAAATAAGTAGTATTGGGATGGGTGACTTCTCAAGAAGTCCTAGTATTTTACATGCCTATGGCATTTTATAAACTTGGTCCAATTCTATCCCACATGCATCATGGGAATTGTTCTCCCCACCTCTCATATAATTGAGGTGAATGAGGAACTTTAAGCATGCAATGGAGTGTGGTGTAAAGCTTCTTTTGAATGAAGCTTAGCCAACATCTCTTCTTTAGAGATAAGCTACCCCATTTTCCGAATTTGTGTTCTACAGTGTTTTCTATCTTATTCAATAGAAGTTGATTTCACCATATTTTCTTTGTCTCTCTATATATTTTTTTTTATTTCATAGTTATATCTCAATTATATTTCTTCCTTCATGTCGCTCTCAAAATAATATGGATCGCACTCACTGCTATGGTCAAAACTCATTCTTGTAAAATTTCATTTTTTGTCATATTTCTAGATCCCGACAACTTTCGAGATGAATTCCAACACTAAGCTTGATGAGAATATTGAGGGTGATGATAAATTTAGAGCATGGAAATATAGAGTGATACTCATTCTATAATAGAATTATCTAGAAGGATCCATTGAATAATAAGTTCAAGAGCCAGAGGGAGATGAAGCTAAAGAAAAATACAAAAATAACCTATTTAAAACAAAGAGGATTATTGCAGATTCTATCAAGGATCACTTGATCCATCATGTCTCATCATTGAAGACTCCAAAGAATATGTTTGATTCTTTATCTTGATTATATGAAGGAAAAAATATCAATTCAAAGATGACATTGAGGACACAACTCAAGAATGCGAAGATGTAGAATTCAAAAACCATTCAAAACTACTTCACGAGAGAATCTCAAATCAAAGAACAACTCAAATCCATTGCAGACACAAATGAAGAATTTGAACTAGTAATGACTACATTGAATGGTCTACCAAAGTATTGGGAATCATTTACTCAGGGAATATGTTCCAGAATAAATATAACAAATTTCAACAGGCTATGGTAAGATTGCACTCAAGAGGAAGCTAGATTGGCAGCAAGAGAAGAAATGTTGGGTGATGATGAAAATAAAGCACTAGAAGCACATACAAGAAATGGAAAGAGCATAAAAGAGGTTCATTCCCAAAAGAAGTTTCAAAAGTCACAAAAGGAACAAAATACTCAAAAATATTATTATGCCAGTTACAAATGCTACAACTACCAAAAGATGGGACACATTGCTAGAATCTGTCCTCACATAAAAGATCAAATCAAAAAATTAAAGTGTAAAAGGTATCATGCTCATGCTGCAGAATATGATGAACCTATTTAGAAGAAAGTAAAAGAAGATGATTCAAGAGAAGAATATGTATTGATATCAATTCTTACAGGGACAATCACTCATGGAAGTGACACATGGTTTATTGATGGTGGTGCCTCTAAGCACATGACTGGTTACAATGATTTTCTTTCAAAACT
>SNQJ01S0202258.1:0-16781 GCA_010110895.2 Picea sitchensis | reverse complement strand
ATATATATATATATATATATATATATTGAAGTCATTGTTGAATATTTTTTCAAGGTGAAGGCGTTGTTGAACATAAAATTATTGATAAATTATCTTTTAATAATTTTTGTGAGAATGAAGTTTTTCTGAGGCTATTCTAAAATGTTGATTTTTTTTTATTTAACTTTTACAGATAAATACACTCATGGGAAAAAAAAATTGTGCGCAAGAGAAAATTTGACCGCACTCGAGACAAAACTCGTCATAGTGAACACAAGAAAGAGCATTATTGGAGAAAGAAACATGAACGTGAAAATATTGAAGAAAGAAACGATGATGATGTAAATAGAGATTTTCAACAAGAAGAAGTCCAACCAGGTATATGCATGTACACATATTGTCTATATTAAAAGTATAGAATCATTTATTTAAAATATTGTTTAAAATATTTAATTTAATGTAATTCCGATATGATGTTTTTCAAAAAACATAAATAGATTTTCCTCATAACGTCGATGAAGTTGTGGAAACAAAAATTGAAGAGGAAGTTGAATCACCTATTGGTATGTACATAAATATCTATACAATATAAGATGAACCTTGTATATATAATTTAGTGAATTTATGTTTGGGTTTTGTTTTTCAATATAAACTTTAAATTAAAATATGCAGAAGAATCTATCAACATTGATGATGAAATATTAGAAAATGTTGATACTGACAAATTTGGGAAGAAAGAAATTAATCATTATATAAGATATCATGTTACGGATATTTATAATACTTTTTGCAAAGGTGAATCATTGATAGTACAAGCTCAACTTTTACTCTATCTAATAAAGTCAAGAAAGTTAAAAGAAGCTACATCATTATTGGGTATTCAAAAGTCAATAAAAGATACAAAGGTGAAATAAATGTTTGTTATAGCAAGATTTGCCTCACCCTATGCAAACTTGCACAGAAGGCATTTTTCCATTTCCCTATGAAGACTTGAAGTCCCTTTTTGCAAATCCCAGAGCTAAAAATATTATTTTTCTACATATACGCACCCTACCTATTGTACAACATGCATATATGTAGGTTGCACCACTATAGCCCACGTACATAAGGTTTTATGCTCAAAGTTAAAAAATGGTGTCGGGTTTCCATGTCACGTCATGAGATCCATGATCCTTGGCCTTCCATATACTGGGAATGTTCTGAATCGACCCGTGAGTTCCACTTGAGTCTGCATCCCTTTGTCCTTTTAAGTATGAACACATTCTTCAACCCCCAAGATATTCCCTATTTGATTGAGAACCTCATTGTCTCTCTTATATGATCTTGCCTTTGGTGGAGGATTGAAGTGGTGGAGACCCAACTAGAAGGGACTTCGTTTCTTGGTTCCAAATCTGTGCCAGCACAGAAGTTTGTAATTCATTCACTTTTGTTGATTAAATTTTAATAGAAATACTCTTTTCCCATCCAATTAATGACATGTAAATATTTGAATTATTATTCTGTGGGCATATTTGTTATGAATATTGATGGATTATGCTATTGAATGTGCTAACATTATATATTATCACCATATGCTTCTGTTTCTTGGTTGTTGAGGACAAGTTGCAGGTGTATTTCTTTGAGTCAAGTGCCCAATGATGGACTTCATCGAACGTCTGGATGAGGGAGGCCTTTTATCTTGTCTTTCTAGCATATTTGTTTATATAGCATACATGCGATTAGAGTTGATTTCTATAGTCATTTCCTTCGGTTGTGGTTTACCCCTAGCCATTGAGATATTTTCCTCGTAACAGAATTGGCAACCATACTAGGGATTTAATCTTCCTTTTCATGGTTTGGAGTGTTTTTCTCCTTAGATTTCTCTCATTTATATTGATTTTCTTGTCATCTGACTGCTTGATAGCCTATGTTCATTCTGAGTCTAAGTTTCTTAGCCTTCTCCTTATCCTGGTTGTGTTTTAACACATATACATGTATTTTTCCCTAAAAGTCACATACATACATGTGTTTTCCTTATACAAGAGGCGTATATATGAGATTTTCCCCTGAACAATCGCATACATCACCCTTTGTTGCTTGGTTGTTGGGTTTGATAATTTCTGGCTAGGTTCTGATGGTTGTTGAGTCTTCTTAGGTCTCTATTATGACTGTTAAGTGTTTGTGGAATGACATGAAACCTTTCTTTGGTTCAATTTTTGGGTGGCGCCTTTCTGATCATCCTTTTCATTTGATTTTCCTTGCATCTTGTGTTGGGTGTTTTCTCTTTGATATCCTACTTGGGTTGTCTCTGTTTACCTACAGTAGAGTCTTTATATCAAGTTGTTGCTCATTCCTTTCATTTTCATTCTTTCATATTGAAAATACAAAAATAGTAGGCATTTTACATTGTTGGAATTTGATATTTTGAGTCCTTATCATTGATCTTAGTACATGTAAAGAAAGATTGCATCTTATTTAGAATTGCAGAACTAAAATGAAAATTGCATTTTGAAAAGAATATAATTTATTGGGAATTGAAGTTAGGACTTTGCATTATATTCATATTCATTTATTTTACTTGTTGAGTCATAACATCATTACTTTCATGACCGCACCTTTTTGAGTAAGCAAGGCCACTAAAAGTAATGTTTATTATTTAAAATTGATTAGTAACGATTTTATTTTCTAGGGTACAAAAACTAGCTTAGGATTTAGAGCCTTGGAATAGGATTGTGTGAGTAAACTTCTCCAAGGCTATTAAATCAACATATGTGTCTGACTAAGGGAGTGGTGAAATCCATTGTCTAATCGGTAATATCGGTAGGCTTTGCTTACACCGGAGTTAAGCACAAGGTCGTGTGAAGTTGGTTGAATGGATATTCCTCTGATACCTTCTTAGCGTGAGATATATTTCTGGGGATCTATTTGTATATGGGGATCTTGCTAGTACCTTTGCCTCTGTGAGAGGTGGTGATTTCAAGGTTTCAGGCTTTGTTACCTTTCCCATACGGTGGACCTAACTTACGACTGTTCTCCTATGAATCGGTTATATCATTCTTTCTTAGTTGCCTGACTTAGGTACCAAATAGGTTACTTGAAGGTACTCTGGGTCAGATATGGGTCAGACAACACACAACCTTTATGGAGGATTACCTCTCTGAGGAGATCTGACCGATTGGTTGTTAAGCCCATAAGGGCCCTTATAACTAATTATGTTACCTCTAATATTTAGCAGAGGAGTCTCAGGCCCCTCTTGGGCGAGGCATACCTTTAGAGAGGGATCCCACCTTTCAACCACTTTATTTTGTTTGTGTGCATATTGGTTGTTTGATTATTTTGGTGTGCTCTCTGATTACTAGTTGGCCTTGGGAATTTTTTTATTATATAAGGAGTCTTGATTCATCATGGAGCCAGAACAACTTCCCCATAGGTCTCACCACTTTTTACAATTACCACTACATTTTGAGTCTTTTCCTTCTAAAAGGCATAAAGTTATCAAACGTGGTACACACACCTCCACTTACCAAATTTGTGATCATACAAGGATGAATAGTGAATCGAGTCAGAATGATACAGGGAGTCCTTCAACTCCCATACCCACTATAATCAGTGGTATTCCTTCAACACCTTCAACCACCATGGTTGTAGTGTCGGAGGTTCCTATCATCACACTTGTTTTTCCTATAGTGAATCCTCAACCTATAGCCACGACACCTTTTGGGTCCCTTTGTCACTCGCCAGGATACAATATTAAGTACATCCCTATGGCCTCTAGCCACTTTTCTTATGGTATGTCGAATTTCACATCACAATTTTCATCCTCCATCCCTACGGCTAGTCTGAATACTAGTGTTGGACTTGGGGGCATGACTCCTTCACCTACTCCTTTCTCATTTGGTGGTGCTCATGTACCACAAAAGACTCCTACAATTGGATGCCTTCCTCCTTTTCACCCCAGGTCTAATCCTAATGCTCCTAGATGGAGTAACCAACCTAGCATACAAGCTATTGTTCACATTCTATCCTTTACACCCACCTCCTTTGTACCGATTATGACCAATACATTTGGCATGACAAATCCACTTTATCCTCCAGATTCACACCTGGAGGAGGTCAGTTTCATACCTTGGGAAACCTTCAACCTGGAGCCACTCTGGCTAGGGGCATTTTTTACAACCCTCATTAGAATATTCCTACTGGAATGGTGCCCAACCAACCACTCACGAATCAGTCTAGAGGAGGGTCTTACAATCCTGGACAGGACCATGGTGCTTACTAGAACCATGGATGGGCTATGATTCCCCAACAACAATCTTTCCAAGGATCTTGGTGCCATATGTCGCAACCCCATCTCCCTTTTATGGCCATGCTCAATTTTCCAGACTTGTCTAAGTTAATGATCGAACCTGTGTGTAATGATCTGACATGCCCCCCTATCCCCATTAAGCTTCCTTCGGATATTCCAAAATTTGAAGGTAAGAATGGTGAGGATCCTAGTGATCACGTTATCACTTTTCACCTATGGTTCTCTTCGAATTCCCTTAATGATGATTCTATTTGGTTGATATTTTTTCAATGCACCCTCATGGGGGTTGCCGCAAAATTGTATATCGAGCTACCTAGGGGGTCATACAAAACTTTTAATCAGATGTTTTTAGTCTTCCTCAACCACTTCCAATTGTTGGTTTGTTACGATGTTGGATTAGAACTTCTATCAACCTTACGCCAGGATAAATCCACTCATATATCAGATCACATCGAGGAGTAGCATAGACAAAAGAGGTTGATCAAGACCTGCATATCCCCAGAATTTCTGCTAGAGTGGTTCCTCAAGTATCTCCTACCTTATATTTCGAAGGATATTTCTACATCCGGGGTTACATCTTAGGAAGAAGTGATTTTTAAAGCCCATTAGTTAGACCTTATATATGCTCAGTCTGGGATGTTATGCGAGATTCTTCTGATCACACCGAGGTCAAACTATGACCCTAGACAAAATCCCGGGCCTCATGTCGATGGCATTGTAGGCTCCACCAATGTGAAATTTGTAGACTCAGTGAAAAGCCATTTGAAAGAGTTGTATCTAAACCATTCTGTAGGAGGGCCAACTTCGTCTGGGTTATCCAATCCCACACAGTCGACAGATGTACATTTTGTGCAATCGTCAAATAGCCTGAATGGTAACCAACAACCAGGAGGGAATAAGAATAAAGGACGTAATATAATCGTAAGAGTGGGAAAAATAATAAACCCAAGTACAATGGTAATAATGAGAAGATGAATAGTGATGCTGGTGAGGGAAAGAAATAAAGGCGGAAGGTGAAATTTTCCTGTAATATTTGTACAAACGATCACCTTACCCATTTATTCCCCAAATTTATGGATGATGTGAGGCTTTTGTCTCTAGCGCCTGATGTGATGACTAATCCTTTTCCACATAACAAACACATGACCTCGAGCTCCTAGAATGCCATAAATGTGGTGAGTTAGATTCAAGACCCACTGGCGTAAGACGATGATGGTTTATCCATCAATATGGTTAAATTTGAGGTTAATGTAGCCACTCGCTCTCACGATTACAGTTCTCCACAGACTGTACCTAGTCTAGAGTCTCCACCTTCTCCAGAGACGCCCTTATAGATCAAAAAACTAGAGCCCTCGACTCCTATTATGAATGGAGTACTCAAGCGCTCTACCCATAATCCTAATGCTAGAGCCACACATAATTACTATATTTTTGAGGATCTAGGTCAAACCCCTTGTGCGATGTCAGATCTGGAGGTACTCCAAATGTTTCCTTCATAGAAGAATTCCTTTCTATCTATGTTAGGAGCTCTAGATCCTTGTGGCTCGAAAGTTGTCAAGTTTAAAGTCATAGATGTGAAGCCTCGCTTTCCTTACCATGTGGCATTCCAAATCTACATGGGCTACTCGAAGTATACCATCAAGCGTACTGTTGTTGATGAAGGCGTTGCAACATGTGTGATTTCCCTGGTCTATTGGAAAGCCCTCGACTCTTCAACCCTTTCTCAGTCTCCGACCATGTTGACTTCCTTTGACAGTCATTCCCTCTTCCCTCATGGTATTCTTCCTGCATTTCTGATCTAGTTAGGTGCGAAGACGGTACAGTTGGTTGTCGAGGTAGTTGATGCACCCATTGATTATAACTTGTTACTAGGACACAATTGGACTTACGCTATGACTACAATCATATCATCCGTCTTCTGTACTCTTTTCTTTCCTCACGATGGGAAGATCATGATGATAAACCAATTGTCCTTTGCATACTCTATCCCCAATGCATCTGTTGGACCGTCGATCCCCATGATCGACAATTCTCAGCCACCAACTGAGAATATCAGTGTCGGAATGTATTCATCCCTTATGGCTACCTTCGACTTCATGGCACTGGTTCACCATAGATACGCCATGTCCAGTAGGACCATTTTGTCAGAGAGCTCTATTCCTTTCCGCACTTCCTATTTTAATGATCCTTGGACCCTACCTTCCTCAAAGACGTCTTGTGAAGGTGAGTTACATTCTGGAATGGCCATTCCACTATCGATAGTAGAGATTATGTATCAAGTTGTTCTTGAATATTCTGTCGATCCAGATCCTGTTATCTTGTAGATAGATGAGGAGGATCTTGTTGTAGAGCCCTTGTGGGCCACTTTGTTGTATTGTTCACGTGAATCCCTCGATGATACTTTACCTTCGGATCAAGCTATCATCGAGGCCATGAATGGTTCTAACAGGCCTTGGCATGATATGCATCACCACTCTTATTTTCTCCTAGATCTTTCTAGGATCGAACAAGATGATTTTAGATCTACTATGAGTGAGATAGTCGATCACGTCATAGTTCCACTTGATACACATGAGATTTATGTTGAAGGAAACATGGTGAGTATCTCCCCTACCATCATGATCGATATCTCTCATATCCCTCACAATATTGAAAATGTATATATCGGTGTGGATTGTTCACCAGAAGAAATTATGATCTACACCGAACTCTTCAAGGAATTTTGAGATGTATTCTCTTGGTCATATGAAGAGATGTCAAGAATCGACCCTAGAATTGTCGAACATGATATTAAAACTTACCCTGATGCTAAGCTTGTTCAACAACTTCTTAGAGCTATCAATCCTAGGAAGGCCCCTTCTATTAAGGAAGAGGTATAAAATTTTCTTAATGATGGCTTTATCTACTGGGTTCCCTTGGCTGAATGGGTAGCCAATCCCGTTACTGTGAATAAAAATCAAGGAACCATCCATGTATGCATGGATTTTTGTGACCTGAACCAGGAATGTCCTAAAGAAAACTTCTTAACACCCTTCATTGATCAGATTCTTAACGAGTGTGCGGAAAGAGAAGTTTTTTCTTTCATGGATGGATTTTTAGGGTATAACCAAATTCAGATTAAACTTGAGGAACAACATAAGACGATATTTATTTTACCTTGGGGTACTTTCGAATACTGGAAGATTCATTTCAACTTTAAAAAAATCAGAACAACCTTCCAATAAGATATGACCTTCACATTTCACGATCTCAATAATATAGTCGAATCCTATCTTGACGATCTTGTTGCTCACTCCCGTAATATAATGGATCACCCTAAACACCTTTGGCTAGTATTTGAAGCATGTCGCCACTATCACATCCGGTTGAACACTCATGAATGCATCTTTTGTGTGATTTTAGATCGACTGCTAGGAATTTTAGTATCTAAGATTGGGATCATGGTAGATCCATTAAAGGTTGAGGCAATACTTTGATTTCCTCCCTTGTGCACTATTCACCAACTTCAAGGTTTACAGGGGAAAGCTAACTTTTTATGATAGTTTATAGTGAACTATGCCAATATTACTAAGGGTTTCATGTGTCTTTTTAATAAGGACACTCCTTTTATCTGGGAGAAAGCCCAGGAATCCTTCGATGCTTTGAAGAAATCCTTGGTATCGATGCCTCTACTGAAGTCTCTTGACTACGGTAGAGATTACTTGCTTTATGTCACCGCATTCAAAGAGACGATTGGTATGGTGTTGGTTCAAGAGGATGATGACCTCCATGAGCACGTCATTTACTATCTTAGTTGAAACTTAGTTGGCCCTGAACTCAAGTATTCTCATGTTGAAAAGATAGCTTTGGATGTCGTCCATGCAGTCCAACGATTATGACACTATATATTGTTATGCAAGACTATTGTGGTTGCCAATGTCAATCCATTTCAATACGTCCTTATAAAGCGTATCATAGGGGAAAAGTACAATAAATGAATTGTCATTTTACAGGAATTTGATCTCGATTTTGCTTCTACGAAGTCCAAAAAATCACTAGTTTTTGTAGAGCTAATATCTGACTTCCCTCGGTTAGATGAGGATTTTATTCATATTGATTCATTTGCGGATGAACACATTTTTCATGTCTCATCATCAGACCCCTGGTATGGAAATATTGTTCTCTATCTTCAAACTTTTAAGTTCCCTCATCATCTCTCACGATATGACCGATGATGTATATGATACCATGCTAAGAAATACCTTATCATCGAAGACACTCTGTATCGTCGAGGAGTAGGCAATATCTTCCATCATTTTTTAACTCACGAAGAAGTCGAGTCTTTTCTAAATGACTACCACAGTGGGGCTTATGGTGGTCACCTATACGAGCTTGCGACGACCCAAAAAATTTTGCGACCCAATTATTTTTGGCCATCTATATTTAAATATTGCATTGAAATGGTTAATACATGCCACCCCTTCCAGGTGTTCACTTGGAAAATGCAGTTGCATCCAACCCCTCTCCATCCAATCATTATTGTCGGTCCCTTCACCAAGTGGGGGGTGGACTTTGTGGATTGCAACCCAACCTCGGTTGGGGGGAATCAACACATTATCGTGGCCATAGAATACTTTACTAACTGGGTCAAGGCCATGCCTATAGTTAAATCTGATAGGAATACTATCACCTTCTTCGTATTCAATCAAATTATAGCCAGGTTCAGAATCCTGAGTGAGGTTTTCACTGATCATGGTAGTCACTTTCAGAATGAAATGATGGAAGAACTAGCATCTAAATTAGGGTTTAAGCATGGTCATTCCTCCCCTTACTATCCCCAGGAAAATGGACAAGTAGAGGTCATGAACAAGTCTCTCAAGACCATTTTGCAAAAAACTGTCAGCCAGAGAAAATATGACTAGCATATCATGTTGTATCCTGCAGTTTGGGCATACCAAACCTCGATCAAGACTTCCACAACTTTTTCTCCTTTCCATTTAGTACATGGTGTGGAGTCAATCTTACCTATTGAATGTGAAAAACCTTATCTTAGACTGTAAGTTGCACTCTTGCCTGACACTTCCGATATCGAACAATGCCTCGTACACCTAGAGAGACTAGATGAGAAGCATCAAGATGCCTCTATGGATATCAAAGTTAATAAAAAATATGTCAAGGTCGAATACGATAAGTCTATCTATCCTTGACAATATGTTGAGGGTGACTTGGTCCTTCTATATGATCAATCCAAAGAACCACTGGGGCTAGGAAAGTTCAAACCCATGTGGCATGGTCCCTATATTGTGCGACATGTCTTAGAAAAAGGAGCCTATGAATTAGAAGATTATGAAGGGAACATGTTGGTTGAGCCCAAGAATGGTCTTTATTTGAAAATATATTACACTTCATCCCCAAGCATGGGTGGAACTCTTGTATACTAATGTAATTTAGTGTATATATATATTCCCTTTATTTTTATCTTCATCTTGCTTATCGAGTTTTCCCTTGGTTGGCAGATGTCAATGGAGTCTTCTGTCTACTTAGGATTCACAGACCGGGCTATTCATCATACAAAGAACTTAGCTTCCATCTCTTGGGTTGTCTACTAACCCGACGGTCTATTGGTGTCTTCATGTGGCGTATACCTAGGGCCATCCACGAATAATGTGTCTGAATATAGCATCGTTATAAAAAAAAATTGCGATGTCGTTTCACATGGTATTATCTCTTTAGAGGTTCACCTAGACTCCCAGTTAGTAGTATGTCAGTTGAATGGCAGTTACCATGTGCGTGACCCTACTCTACTCCGTGATTCCTATGGGTACGACTTTTGGAACAACAGTTTGATTTTATTACTTATCATCACATCCCTAGAAGTTCTAATTGTGTATCTGATGCATATGATAATTTTGTTTTAAATTGGCATTTGTCACATAACTAAAGCAAATAAAACATTTTCATCAATGTACACATTGTAACATAAGTAAATCCGAAGAACAATGTCTTTATATATATTTCAAAAAATATGATGTTTATAGTACAAAATTGGGGCTAACACCCTCAATATACATATATAGTCTATCATACAATAGCTATGAAATCTACGCCTGTGGTTCCAGATGAGTGTCATGATAGCAGACTACAGTGTTTACAAGATGTCGAAAGATTCATACCCAAGCACAGGGCACACCTACCACCTATGGCTGCATAGCCTCCGACAGATCCTCCACCTAAACCATAGGAATACTCTGCGTCAAATGAAACAAGTTTCCCTACATGTTTTTAAGCACTCTCTCTGCATCCTCTCCCACTACCTCATCTCCATGGTGCCTCCCCCAATGTTGTGGAAGTTCCTCTAGCTGTCGTGGACCTATTTCTGCATCACATACATGTTTAATTAGTACTTAACATCATCCAAAAATATTTTTGTCTCGTTATACAAAAATTCAAAAAAATGAACTATTTAAAATTTTTGACATACCTATGTCTCTATAGGTGGACCCTGGTGGTAATGACATGTCAGGATATCCTCTGAATTGAATCCCTGCGTAAGGGTAGTCATCCATATCTATCACTTGTCATCTCCACTAGTAGAAGAAGTCATTGGTGTAAGGTGTTGGCACCCTACCTCCCCCCTGCCACCTCATTACCTTGGTCCACTATGCCATGCCTAGATAGTGAGGTCCACGTGGAATAATATCAACTCTAGGTCCCAAGCCTGGAACCTGTTCAAAGAAAAAACTACAAAGGATAGAAGCGAACCTGAAGTTCCTTTTACTAACCTATTTTCATTATTTCAACTCACTCTTCATGTTGGCCAGCAATGAGGTGCACCAGTCATACACCATGGGTCGCACACACTCTACTGAGTAGAAAATAAGTGGCCTTGATGCCCGGTGAAAAGAGGATGATCCTGTGATCCATGTCAAAACAAGGACAAAATTCTTGAGACTTAGATTGTTTATCTCTCTAATGGGGATTTGGATCCCTACCTTCTTGGTCCCTTCAATGCAATGAGCAACTATGTATTCCTCTATTTTCATTCCAATCCCATCTCCCAGGGATTTGAGGTTGACCACCTCACCCCAACATGAAAATCTTGTCAAGAAATAGATGTCCTCGACTTCAATCCCCAATGGTTGTCCATCAAGGTTGAAGCTGTCACTATTCGGATCCCAATAGTCCACAAGCAACTGTATCAATCTCGCTTGAGCCCTCATACCTTTGAGAGCCAAAAACTTGTATAGCCCACATATTTTTAAGGCCATTTGGGCCCCTTGATCTCTCTCCACTGCAACATCCACCTCCTCATGCTCTCTTTATCTCCACTCTAGCAACATCCTGGAAGAGTCAAACCTTTTTTTGAGTTAGGAACCTTTAAAAAACATTATCCATGGATATATACATGATTTTTAGTGTACATAGTTGTGTATAGGGTTTCTTATACGCTGGTTTTTTTTCAAGAAGCCACATATAAGTATGTGTATACAAGACCCGATAAACTGTAGCCCGCGTACACCTAAGTTTTCAAATTGCACACTAAATAACTTAAAAAATGAAACCTGATTACAAAATTTAATCCACTGAAAAGAAAGAGAAGAGAAATATGAATCAAATGGTCTAGATGGTCATTGATTCTATCGCTCGTAGCTCCTACAATCACTGATTGAAGTTTGGAGGCAATTTGGTCCAAAATCCACTATTTGGGTGAAAAAGACAAATGGTATAGTAAAATTGATTTTTTTTACTATTTATAGAAACAATTTACCCAATTTACATAGTTTCAGACAATATTTTGTCCTAATGGACTAATAGGACAGTGGATGGAGTTGGTTTTTGTAGTTTTATCTAGGCATTCTTGTGGATTTCAGCACCATGTCGCCCGTTCGTAACTTTGGACAGGTATTTTTGTTACCCATCATATAGGATATGTATCCAATCCATCATGCACACTTGAATCGTCCTATGATTTTCACTCATATGCCTTAGGTACGAACCCATTTCATAGCGGCACAAAACCTTTTATATGCAACTAGAAGTGTCGTTATCGAATGGTAGAGACTTACCATACATGGGTAACCTAGTTAGATCCCCTACTTCATTTGGTGCCCATGCAGAGATTTTTGTTTGTAGGACCAAGAGTCTCTTATAGCTAATACGTGACTTTATGTGGAACCTCATTTCTTAATCATAAACATGTTGACCTATACCTAGAGGACTCCCAAACAAGTTTGATTTAAACTCTTTTTCAACTCATTTCAAAAGAGAAAATATTGTCGAGTGACATTGTTTCTTTCACACTCGTAAATTGGATTTGAAAGGACATCTATTTGGTGCAATTTTATCCATTTTTCAAACCAATTAGACTAAGATTACGAAAAAGGACATTTTTTGGAGTTAAGTTGTAATTGCATCTCATTCTATTGCTTGTAGTATTGAGCCTATTGTCAGTTCTCTCTTTTGCGTTATAAGCCTTTCACCTCAACAGTTTGCATCATCATCCAAGTAGATCCTTGTTTATATCATTTGCATCTTGACACCCTATACCCAAGAGGAAGCATTCCCTCGAGTGTCCATCTCCCACATGCACCCCCTTGCATTGAGCATAGGTATGTTCCACTGCTAGAACTAGTTTTTCTTACTTGTGACACTCGTTTCCTCCTCTGTATCATAGCATTCATTTGACTATAAAAAAAAAAATATTATGGGTGACAAAGGAATATTATCTTATATTGGACACAATCGTGTTGCCTTTGAACATAGCACAAAAGATTTTAGTCCACTTTTCATCAAAATTTTGGGTTTAGCATGACCTTAGGACGCTGATATTGTTACAGAGATTTTACTCCACTGATTGGTTACTCTTCCAGTCCCTATGGAGAGTTTGATTGATGCCTCCTGCATATCAAAGTTTCATCATTGAGTCTATGCTACCAGAGTCTTCCATATGTCTCATGCTCTTGTTCAAAGGATGTCTATCAACTTCTGTTGGCCATTCCTCAGAACTCTTGACTTTGCATGTCGGCCATACCCTCAATGTGTCTCAGAATCACATGAAGTTGTAGTCCTATCATTCACCTTGGTCCTACTTTCATCATTGGTAGGTAATATTGAATCCGAAAGTCGACATTTCATCATTGGTCATTGACTCAATGGGTTCCCTTGTGTTCGATAGCAAGAGATCTATTCACACATCGGGATTCATACAGTGTCTTGAATAAAATTATCCCTATTGGTGGTTTCCTTACTTTTATCAACAATTTTCCTTATTGGATTCTATTCAAAGGGTATTTTTTGTGTACCGCTTGCATCTGGAACACATGAAATACACACAAGGTTGTTAGTTTGTGAACATGTTCTTCGTCCGATTTCCTCCAAATCATCAAGATCCTTCTTTGTACCTCATGTTGGATGATGAGATATGCCTTAATTCTCTCCTTTCAGCGGGTCCCCTTCCATCAAATTCAACTCATCTATTCTGGAGACGAGACCTAGAGCCCTATGAGTACCTAGAGGCTTGTAGTCATTAGTGGTAAGTTCTCTCACCATCGACAGTTGGGAATATATCAATGTCCCTTGATCAATGTATTCTTCAAGTGTTCAACTCCGAAACCTCTATTCACACTTTTAAGAATGTACTCGGTGCCTTGATACCTACTTTCATTATCAGTAGGTTGTCTCATGTTTTTTAATGGTATAACTTAATGACCGATAATCAAACGATGTCTCATTGTGTTCGACCTCAACTCCTTTATTCACATGATGTAGACTTGCACCTTTGGCGGATTTTGTAAAAGACTTGAATACATCAATTCATAGTCGCAACTTTCATGAGTTGTTTATACCTTTCATTGGACCAATACTTATGTGACTTCAGTGATCATGGGAGATCAGATTGTATTCCATTGTATATAGATATCTTCATATTTATTTTAAGACTGGTTTTACTGGCCCTTGTTCATGACTAGGACAACCTCTGGCATGTAATCACCTTTGTATTACCTGTTCATCGCCATGGACAACTTTTTGGTATTTTTTCACATGGATCTACAGTGTAATTCAATTGGAAGCCATGTGTGCAAAGTCAATACATATTGTAATATTCTCATGAGAAACTAGTTCTTCTAGCTGGGTCTCCATTACTCCACTTTTTGGTCTTATAATGTATTTCTACCATCGCATATACTCCTCTGACCTCACACATTAGGGGGAATATGTTATAGCAAGATTTTCCTTACCCTTTGAAAACTTGCACAAAAGGTCTTTTTCTATTTCCCTATGCAGACTTGAAGTCCCTTTTTGCAAATGCCAGAGATAAAAATATTATTTTTCCACATATACACACCATACCTATTGTACAACATGCATATATGTAGGTTGCACCACTACAACCCACATACATTGGGTTTTATGCTCAAAATTAAAAAATGGTGTCGGGTTTCCATGTCACGTCATAAGATCCATGATCCTTGGCCTTCCATATACTAGAAACGTTCCAACTAAGACCTTTATTTCCACTTCAAGGATATAAATGGGCCAAATCCAAGCTATGGAAAGGAGGAGAAGAATTCAAATTTGAGAGAAAAGTTACTTTGGAGAAATTATTCACTTCATATTGAGTCTGCATCCCTTTGTCCTTTTAAGTGTGAACACGTTATTCAACCCCCAAGCTCTTCCCTACTTGATTGAGAACCTCATCATCTCTCTTATATGAGATTGCCTTTGGTGGAGGATTGAAGTGGTGGAGGCCCAGCTGGAAGAGACTTAGTTTCTCGGTCTTGAACCATGCTGACATGGAAGTTTGTAATTCATTCACTTTTGTTGGCTACATTTTAATAAAAATACTCTTTTCTCGACCAATTAATGTCTTGCAAATATTTGAATTGTTATTCCATGGGTGTTATGAGGAAAATATCTCTATGGCTAGGGTAAACCACAACAGATGGAAATGACTACAGAAATCAACTCTATCCCAGAAACATTCTATATAAACCAATATGCAAGTGAGATAAGAAATAGGTCTACCTCATCCAGATGTTCGATGAAGTCCACCATTGAGCACTTTAACCCAAAGCTATATACCTGCAACTAGTTCTCAACAAACAAGAAAAGAAAGCATATGGTGACAATATACAAGTTTAGTACATTAGATAGAATAATCCATTAGTAATCATAACAAATACACCCATGGATAATAACTCATATATTTGCAAGATATCAATTGGACAAGAAAGGAGTATTTCTATAAATAAATGATCACCAGAAGTAAAAATGTTACAGACTTATGTGTCGGCATGGTTTGGAACTGAGAAACTAAGTTCCTTCTAGCTGGGCCTCAACCACTTCAATCCTCCACCAAAGGCAAGCTAATAAAAGGGAGACAATGGGGTTCTCCACCAATAAGGGAAGAGCTTGGGGGCTGAACACTATGTCTAGACTTAAAGGACAAAGGGATGCAGACTCAATATGAAGTAATGATTTCTCCAGAGTAACTTTGCTCTCAAAGTTGAAATATTTATCCACTTTCCATAGCTTGAAATTGTCTCATTTATAGCCTTCAAAATGGAACTTAAGGGCTGAGTCATAATGTTTCCAGTATATGGAAGGCCAAGGATCATATATATCCTGTCGTGACATGGAAACTCGACATTTAATTTTCATTTTCTGGCACAAATCCCTATGTACACGGGGCTATAGTGGAGTAGCCTATCTATACGCATTTTGTATAGTGTGAAATATGCATATATGTTGAAAAATATTAATTTTTGTCTCTGGATTTTATCAACAGGAAATATAAGTCTGCATAGGGAAATGGAATAAGGCCCTCTGTGCAAGATTGCATAGGGTGAGGCAAATCTTGCTATAACAATGGGCGTATTTGTTATGAATATTGATGGATTATGCTATTGAATGTGCTAACATTATATATTATCACCATATTCTTTTGTTTCTTGGTTGTTGAGGACAAGTTGCAGGTGTATTGCTTTGAGTCAAGTGCTCAACGGTGGACTTCATCGAACGTCAAGATGAGGTAGGCATTTTATCTTGTCTTGCTAGAATATTTGGTTATATAACATACCTGAGATTAGAGTTGATTCCTGCAGTCATTTCCATCTGTTATGGTTTACCCCTATCCATAGAGATATTTTCCTCGTAACAGTGTCTTTGACAATATAACTAGTGTACTAAAAGATTTTGGAAAATCTCGAAAAAAAGATGTCAGTGTTGCACGTAGAGTGATACAAACAACAATTTTTTCATCTATCAATATAAAATATCGTTTGACATGACACATGTAAAAAGTGATGGGAACGTCAAGAAAAACATTGTACAAAAATAGAAAATTTCGATTGCAAATAGATGTAAATGATGAACTTGTTTGTTGGATAGTTATTTCTAGACAACCCTACAAAGATAGACTTGCAGAAAATTTCAAAGAATTGGCCAGTAATTTTTGGTTGACAGAATCTCATGTTTCACCACATACAAGGGATGTGTTGTGACGAATAATAGCATGGAAACAATATGAAGAACATCC
>SNQJ01S0202257.1:0-16782 GCA_010110895.2 Picea sitchensis | reverse complement strand
TGCTATTGTCGCAATTACAATAATCCAACCAGAAGATGATCCCGAGGAGGGGGAGTGACTCTTCCATTCACATATGTGGGTGAAGGGGACCCCACTGCATTTTATTGTTGATAGTAGAAGCCAAAAGAACATCATCTCAGTAGAGGTTTTCAAGTAGTTGGATTTGCCAACAACACTACACCTGTATCCATACAACATTGTGTGGATTCTATAGGGTCAATATCTTCATGTCAACCAACAATGTCGGTTGTCCTATGGCATCAAGCCCTTCAAGGATGAGGTATTATGTGATGTTTCCCCATTGGAAGTCTATGATGTTCTATTAGGACAATCATATATGTGAATGCGTCATGTTATTTATGAGTCTCAACCCCGTAGCATCATTGTTACTCTGGGGGGTCAACTATATAGGATACCAAAGGTAGTTTCAACTATTGTCCCACCAAAACAATGCCACAAAGTAATATCTCACATTGCAAAGTTTACCCTCTTCACAATCTGATCAGAAGGTGAATAGAAGGAAACTGCAACCACTGCAGCCTCAACCCAATACCTTTCTATCTAGTAGAAGAAGATTGACATGATTGTAGAAGAGTACCAAGATGTTCTTGTTGCACCTATGGAGGTGCCTCCACACTTCCCAGTCAAGATAGGTTACAACATAACTCTTCATACTCTTCATGTTGCATCTTCATCGGCAAAATCCTCCCACACTCAGGTAGATCATGCAACTAGATTGGTTGGATGGATTCAACCCCTCCAGCAACAGGTTCATGAGATCCTTCAACAAGCTAAGTAGGACAACTTCCTCAGCAAGGAAAGCAACACACCAAGCTTCCGATTTAGCAGAAGTATCCCCATCTCCCAAGGGAACTTGAAGCAATGGGGACCATTTCTTTCTAAGGGGGGGGGGGAATGATCCATATGGATATCGGTGGCCATCCACCTTTTCCACTGAATCACCATTTTGAGCCTATGGTTTTGATAAACCATGACATTCACCCTTTTGATGGGGAATGGAATGTAATGTCATCTTCATTTGTTAATTACAAACATCATGTAATGGTTTTATGTACATGCCTACAACATAACGTTAATGCATCAGATCCCATTAGAACTTTGTACTTAAGCGTGCTCATGTTGGAGTAGCACTGAGATGGGTGATCACCTGGGAAGTCCTAGTGTTTTACATGCCTATGACATTTTATAAACTTAGTCCAATTTATCCCACATGCATCATGGGAATTGTTCTCCTCTCACTCTCTCATATATAATTCAGGTGAAGGAGGCCCTTTAAGCATGCAATGGAGTTTGATGTAAAGCTTCTTGTGAATGAAGCATAGCCAACATCTCTTTCTTTTTAGAGATAAGCTATCCTATTTTTCCAGTTTGTGTTCTACAATGTTTTTTTATCTTATTCAGTAATAGAAGTTGGGTTTCATTGTATTTATGTGTTCTCTTCTATTTCTTTGTGTATTTCATTGTTATATCTAGGTTATATTTCTTCCTTCATGTCGTTCTCAAAATAATTCGGATCGGATCTTTTGGTAGTAAAACTATTAATTTAGAGTTACACAATTTAATTGAGTGATTTTTTTTATGGTAGTAGAACTATTAATTTCGAGTTACACCATTTAATTGAGTGAAATTTTTTATATAACTGTTAATATGAAGGATTTATCTAGGTTATGGAATTTTACATCCTTTATGTAATTGTTAATGTTAAGGACTCAAGCTAGCTTTTGGTTATGGAATTTGTTTCTTACTTAACTAGTATAATGGATAGAAATTCCACATTCAAGTCAAGAGTTTAATGTTATTTATTTACTTTACCATAAAGTAAATTTTGTTTTAGTTACATTTATTGTAGAGTTTTTTCTTTTTCTTTATGGGAGAAAATAAATCATACCATATATTCCAACTTCCATGTTTAAATATGGACCATAATTTTCAATTTTTATATCATTATTTCGTGATTTTCTTAACATACTTAAACATAAAATAGATTTAAAAAAATTATATTTCAAAAAAATTTATATTCGTTTTTTAGGCATGATGTTGTTGTCTCTCAATTTTTATACACCTTTTTGACAATTTTCTTGGTGTTTTTACATAACATTTTGGAATATCAATCTACTTGCTAGAGGTGTTGTTTTTTAAACTCCAAACCTATATTCATTCGATGTCAACTCAAAAAGAATTTATGTTGTGTCATAAACATGGAAATGGTTTAAATACAATACGTGTGTTGAAATATTGGCCAATATTGAGGGGGGGGTTGAATCCGTATTGATTCTTCTTGTAAAATTTTACTCAATTATTAATTAAAAAATAAATTAATCATAACAATTGATCAACAACAATGTACTAAATACATAAATTTAAATACAACAATAAAAAGTGCAAGTTACAATTGTGTGAGAGACACCAATCTCTCTTCTTCTGAGCACCAACGCAAGGAGACACTAATCCCCTGGTTTTAGAGCACCAACTCCTTTGTTTTCAGAGCACCAACTCTAGGAAGCACCTACTCTCTTATGAAACAGAATTTAACCTGTAGAGGACTGCAATCCTCACAAGATTCTCCCTACCTCCCTCACTACATAAAAATGTTTACAATTTCTTTCTTGGACTATGCTCCTGCTTTTGATCTTTGAATGTAGACTGCAGAGACACTCTCTTGTTGGATTACTGAGAGGGGGGTGAATCAGTAATAGAAAAATTCAATCATTTTTAACCACAAAATGCAAGTGCTATATCAATGTAGCATTATCATCCAATAATTGCAGAGTAAATAAACAACGAACAAATGAACAATCACACACATACACAGTACACCAATGTTTTTATTGTTGATATTGAGAGGGGCGTGAATCAGTATCAAGTACAATTTAAAAATATTTTCAACTTATACTTAAAATATTCAATTATATCCAGTGAGAAATGAACAATAGTATAAGATTTACACCAATACACCACAATACACCATGCACAATATATGAGAAATAATCAATAGTTATTGTTCAAGGGAAGTAATGACTTCCAAAGGTAGCTACAACTTTCAAATATAAAGGGAGGGATAAACCTCCAAGAGGAAGATACAATCCTCCAATATCAAGAGAGGGTTGACCTCTCCATCCTTCCCCCTTCCTTCCACCCAAGAATACATGATAGATAATAAAACTTTACATTAAATCATCACCATCAACCAACCATCACATACAGCCTGATAATGCTTCCTGAGACTTCTTCAACTTCTGTAATTATTTAATTCTTGGAATAATTTGATCCTTTAGATAATATTACTCAATGTATTCTCTAAAACTCCTCCAAGTTTCATTCCTTGAATCCTCCCCAAAAAGAATTTATAGAAAGAATGGCACACTTTATTCAATTATGGTTTATTCAGGAGAGAGAACTTGTACAGAATGCTCTGTACTCAGTATTTAACATCAGATTCTAAAACTCTCACAAAATAAACTACAATCCGTATTATTTAGAATTAATTTGGTCCCACTTCATTTTGATTCTCTATGAATAAGTTATGATTGTTGTACCCGAAACACCTTTTTATTGACTAGCTTCAGGACTGGTCAAAAACCCTATATTCCACAAACTGTATCTCCATAATGTAGCGAATAAAGAGATGAAACTTTTACCATAGGTACCCTGATATGTCTTCTCAATACCATAGCAATTTCACCATCAGAATCGTTCTAGAAATTGTTTTATAGCGCAAATGGTAAGATGACCTGAAAAATAACATACCTTAGAACACATCACCAAAAGACTTCATTCTCCCTTGAAATCCAGCCTTCTTCACTTCTGATTTCCTCTGAAATTCGACTTGTGTATCAAATGAATGTATAATTATATTTATTTATACCATTTATGTCGCTTCCTTTTAACATTAGGGCCGACCTGACACTTTCTTATTTTGTAATTCTTTTCTTTAATTATCTTCATGGCCTACATGTACTTCCTTATTCAATTCACTTTGTCATCTTCAAAAATTCATTTCTCCTCAACCATGAGGATCCACATGACGTGCCACATACTACTGGAAACAAAATGATGTATACCATCCATCCATAGGTGTTTTATATTGTGTGCATTGTCCTTCATGTCCAAATACCTTCATCAATCTTGCGGTCCAAAACCAATGACTAGGGTTGACATCAATGACAACAACCAATCTTCCAACAATCTCCCCGTTTTTCATTGATGGCAACACTCATTCTCCCCCTATCATCATGATCCCAATTTCTCTCCCCATTTGACATCAATGGAAAAGGGTAGGGCTTCTCCCCCTGAGTTTAATGGAAAAAGGTAACCTTCTTTGGGGCTTCTCCCCCTGAACATGTGGCACTTAATAATGCTTCATCCTTATTTTTGGTCTTTGGGACTTTTTCTTCCTTGGAATCCTTTTGTGTGGCTTTTTTCTTCTCTCTCTTCTTCATGTCTAGGATGTATATTTTTTTCGGTCTTCTTGTTGCAGTTGCAACCAATCTTCCTGAGTTATTTTATCTAATTTTACATTTTCGGAAGTCAAACGTAAGAGTGTATCATTGATCACACATTTTACTAACACTGAGTACATTATGCTTCAATTCTTCAACCAATTGGACATTCTTTTCTTTTACATTTTTTCTTCCAAGCTCTACTACACCTTCTCCAAGTATTTTTCCAGATGATTCATCTCCAAATGCAACATTGCCATCCTTTCTCTTCATGATGATGAATTTGTCTTGATCCCTGGTCATGTGTGAAGAACATCCACTGTCTATGTAACATTCATCTTCTTCTTTACATTCTTCAACGGTTACTGCTATTCGACAATCTTCATTGTTTGGAATCTCTTTCCTTCTCCATACTGTGGTTGGCATAGAGACATATCCATTCATATATTTGCAATCTCGTGCTTTGTGACCAAGATAATTACATTTGTAGCATACAATATTTTTGTCCATCAATGGGGGAAATGAATTATAACTTATATTGACAAATCCACTATTATTTCCATATCTTCTATTTACACCATTCATGTTTCTTGCGTATTTTTTCCTTTCATTGATTCTGCAATTAATTGCCTTATGTCCAAAATTTTTGCAAATATAACAATGACCAAGAAAGAAATTTTGATACCTTGGAGTAAATGGCCTTCTTTGTGATGTAGTCCATATGGGTTCATGATCTACTCTTCTGTAGTTTCCTTCATATTGATTGAAGCTTCTTTGATTCATGAAGGTAGGAAGTTTTCTTGGATATTCATCTCTTTTGTAATCATTCCTTCTTTTTGGTATCCTGGTCCACTTCTCATCAACTATTTGTATAGCTCTTTCTTCAACCTTCTTCTTGGTATTTGCATATTATTTGTATGAAGTTTCACCCATGCATCCATGATGTTTTAATTCTTTTGGTACTTGAGAGTTTTTTAAGCTCTTCCTCAATGAGACAACTTCTTGTTCAAGTTTCTCACAATTTTATTCTTTCTTCATCATTTGGACATTCCTTACTTCTCCTGTTCTTCTTCTTTCTTCGAGTAGAGTTTTCAAGGAAGTGTTTTCTTCTCTTAGTTTATCAAAGTCTTCTAATTGTTTCTTCGAGATTACAACTGTCTTTTCACAACTACCCAATTCACTTCTTAGTTTTCTATGCGTGTCTTTAAACTTGTTATTTTTAATCTCAACATGCTTCAACTTTTTAAGATTCTCATCTTCTTGTTGAATAATTTCTGCTTCATGATTTTCTTCTTCTTCATTGGAATTTTCTTCTTCAGTGTCATCTCTTTCAATCCTTAGATGAAGACATTCAAATTAAACATGTCCTACTCCTTCACAATTAAAGAAAAAGAACTGACCTCTATTTACTTCTTTGAAATCTGAGATGTTGTAATTTGCTTCAACTTCATCTTCTTCTTCTGCTTCTTCCCTTGCATAAAGGTCTTGTAGCTTGTCCCAAAGCTCTTTTGATGATGCACATGATCCCACCTTGGATTTGACTAAATATTTCAATCCATCTAGGATGGTATCTATTGTCAATTTGTTGTTCCTTTTTGTTTCCTTCTGAGATGCAGTCTTTGGTTTCTTCAAAGCATTGTATCCTGAAGAAATTGAGAACCAAACATCTGCCCCAAGATATTTCAAGTAATTTTCCATTCTATTACTCCAGTATTCAAAATTTCTTCCATCAAATGGTTCAATCCCATTTGGAATTTTGTCTTCCATTTCTTCTTAGGATCTTCCTTCCAGTAGGTTAAATTGTACTGAAGGTAAACCACTCTGATACCAATTGTTGATACTGAGAGGGGGTTGAATCAGTATCAAGTACAATTTAAAAACCTTTTCAACTTATACTTAAACCATTCAATTATATCCAATGAGAAATGAACAATATTATAAGAGTTACACCAATACACGACAATACACCATGCACAATATATGAGAAATAATCAATAGTTAATGTTCAAGGGAAGTAATGACTTCTAAATGTAGCTACAAATTCCAAATATAAAGGGATGGATAAACCTCCAAGAGTAAGATAAAATACTCCAATATCAAGAGAGGGTTGACCTCTCCATCCTTTTCCCTTCCTTCCACCCAAGAATATATGAGAGATAATAAAAATTTACATTAAATCATCACCATCAACCAACCATCACATAGAGCCTGATAATGCTTCCTGAGACTTCTTCAACTTCTGTAATTCTTCAATTATTGGAATACTATGATCCTATAGATAATATTACTCAATGTATTCTCTGAAACTCCTCCAAGTTTTAGTCCTTGAATCCTCCACAAAAAGAAGTTATAGAAATAATGGTAGACTTTATTCAATTTTGGTTTATTCAGGAGAGTGAACTTGTACAAAATTGCTCGCGCTCAATATTTAACTTCAGATTCTAAAAATTGCACACAAGAAACTACAATCTGTACTATTTCCAATGAAACTGGCCCCACTTCTTTTTGATTCTATATCAATAATTTATGATTGTTTTACCCGGAACACTTGTTTATTGACTAGCTTCAGGACTGATCAAAAACCCTATCTTCCATAGAGTCTATCTCCATAATTATAGCGAATCAATAGCTGAAACTTTTACCATAGGTACCTTGATATGTCTTCTGAATACCATAGAAATTTCACCATATGAATCATTCTAGAAAAAAAAATTATAGCGAAAATGGTAAGATGACCTGAAAATAACATACCTTAAAACACATCACCAAAAGACTTCATCCTCCCTTGAAATCCGACCTTCTTTACTTTTGATTTCCTCTAAAATTAGACTTTTGTGTCAAATGATTGTATAATGATATTTATTTATACCATTTATGTCGCTTCCTTTTAACATTAAGGCCAACCTGACACTTTCTTATTTTGTAATTCTTTTATTTAATTATCTTTAGGGCCTACATGTACTTCCTTCTTCAATTCACTTTGTCATCTTCAAAAATTCATTTCTCCTCAACTATGAGGATCCACGTGGCATGCCACATACCACTAGAAACAACATGATGTATACTATCCATCCATGGGTGTTGTATCTGCATGTGCATCATCCTTCATGTCCAAATATCTTCATCAATATTGTGTTCCAAAACCAATGACTAGGGTTGACATCAATGACAACAACCAATATTCCAACATTTACATGGAAACCCAAAGAAGGAGAAAACCATGATTTTATTTTTCTTATATGTATTTAGGAATCACATTCATTGGAAGCACCAACTTCCTTTGTTTTCCAGTTGCAACTAGAAGGAGGCTCCAACCCCCTAGTTTCTTAGGATACAATCCGAGGGAAGCTCCAACTCCCCAATTCTTTGGCTACAACCAGAAGGAGGCTGCAACCCCCTATGTTCTCTGGCTACAACCGGAAGGTGGCTATAACCACTTGTCCTTTCCCCATCCAACCACCCTAACTTAGAAGTAGAATGATGGAAGCATTGTTACACTATCACTATGAGATATACTATTGTAAACCTGTACCAATCAACCTTTAATCAACCTGTACCATAAACAAGTGAATCAACCAAGCACCAACATGTACCAAAAAACCTGTAATCATCTTGTACCATAAACAAGTGCATCAGCCATGCACTAACCTGTACCAAACAACCAGTAATCAGCCTGTACCATAAACAAGTGCATCAACCATGAACCAACCTGTACCTCAACCTGCACCATCAATGAGTGCATCAACCATGCACAAAATATGTACCAATAATGCATAAAATACACATAAACTATGACTCATCAAGACGCACCAACATCATCAACTATACACCTCATGTATGTGCCAACTCATCAACTACTTGTCTCAACCATGTACCCAAATGTAGAAACTAAATATGTCACTGAGAAACCTATCAATATATACTCATCAACAAATCTGATCTGATCACATATACCTCAAACACTATACCGCAAGTATGTACCTCAAACCATGTGCTAGATCCTCACTGTTATACAACCTCTATCTGTACCAATAACTTCATCAACATACTGCAACCAAAAACCCTCAAACATGAACTAATACTAAATTTCAGTGGATCTGCCTCAGATCAACCCTACAGCAAGCCATAAACTCCCAAGAGGGCATCCAACAAATTTACAAGGAAAACCCTCAACTTGATTCATAAATTCAACACTACACATATGATAATCATACCTTTTCTCTTCTTGTAGCATTTTGTTGTCGTGGTTTTGTTGTCGTGAATCAATGGTCGCGATTTTTCTACCATACTTTTTTGCTGTGGTTTTTCTACTACAATTTTCCTGCCGCACTTTTCCTGCCGCACTTTTTCTTTCGCAGTTTTCTTACCACAACTTTTCTGTCGTAGTTTTCCTGCTGCACTTTTTCTACTGCAATTTTTCTGCTGCACTTTTTCTTCCACACTTTATTTTCTGCATTTGTTCTGCTGCACTTTTTCTGCCACACTTTTTCTATTGCAATTTTTCTGCCACACTTTTCTCTATCAATAATATCTTCCCAAATAACCTTTCACAAAAAACAGATTTTCAATGATATTCAAGGGTATTTTGAATGATATACCCTTGCCTCTTATTTATACTTTTATGTATCTTCCTCAAGGGGTTACCTACTAACTATCTTAACCCACTTTCCTTATTTTAGGGTTAACCCACTTGTAACCACTTGTCCACTTAACTTAATCAATTTCCATAATTAGTAAGTTATCCACTAACTTTATTATTTAAATAATTTATTTTGCGTCCTCTTTGACTTATAGTACACTCATCACTTCACTTTATTATTTAAACAATTTGTTCTTTGCAAATGCTTTGACTACTTTGACGCTTTGGGACATCTAGATGACTCATGAGGGTTCTCCAACTTCACATGGTTATAACTCTCTAATCGTGAGTAGTTATGTGACGTTCCACATACCACTGGAAATGGATGACATGTACTATCCATCTAGAATAGTTTTACTTGCAAATATATCAAAACTCAGACCATTATCCATCAAACAAACTTGGGTCCATTACCCAAACATTTGTGCTACCAAAATTCACTACCAAACTTTCTTTAAGGGTTGACATCAATGAAAACCAAACCAATTTAATCAACAATCTCCCCCTCTAGAATTGATGGCAACACTCTGATGCAATATTGAAGACATGTCATGCAATACTGAAGTCATATCACTCATTCTCTTCATGTGACCATCTCTCCCCCTAGAAACATGCCTTTGTGCTCTCCATCTAATAAATCTCTCCTTGTTTATCATAAATGGAAAAGGTCACTTTCCATTGTGGGATGCTCCCCCTAACTGAACTGTCGTTAGGGATATTCCCCCTGACTCAAATCTTCCTGAAATTGATCTCCTAACTTGATTTGACCTCTTTATCGTGCTTCCTAGTGTAAATATAAGACATATAATATAATCATTCAAAAACATTTATTTTGGAGTAGAAATTACTCCGAGTCTCTAGAGAAAATACTCAAAGGCTTCCCATGGAAGTGGTTTTGTAAATATGTCTACAACTTGTTATTTTGTGCCCACATATTCAAATCAGATGTTCCTACAACCTATTCCCATAGAAAAGGATACTTGATTGGAACGTGCTTCATCTTCGAATGCATCACCAGGTTCTTTGAGATCCTGATGACGCTTGTATTATCACAATAAATTGGAATGGGTCCATCATATTGAACCTACATATCTGTCAGATTTTGTTTCATCCATAGAACATGTGTACAAATTGTTGTTTCTGCAATATACTTCACTTCAGTTGTAGATAAGGATATTGATTTTTTTTTCTTTCTTAGTGATGATACTAAACACTCACCCAAGTAGAACGCTGCTCCATTGGTGTTGCATTGATCATCAATGCAACTTGCCCAATCTGCATCTATGTAGGAATTAAGTGATAGATCCTTTCCTTTTGGATACCATAATCCAAACTCTTTTGTTCCTTTCAGATATCTGAAAATCCTTTTCACTTCTACGTCATGTGATTCCTTTGGTGCTTCTTGAAATCATGCCACCTATCCAACTGTCTGCATTACATCTGGTCTGGATGTTGTCACATATAGTAAGCTACCAATCATTGACCTGCATTTCCTTTAGTTTGTAGACTTTGAATCATCATATTTTCTCAAGTTGCAATTGGTTTGGATAGGAGTGCTAATTGGTTTGCAATATTCTATTCCGAACCTCTTTAGCATTTCTCTGATATACTTAGTTTAAGAAATAAAAAATCCTTGGTTGCTTTGACGTATCTGAAGACCCAGAAAGAAGGATAGTTCTTCGATTAATGACATTTCTAATTCATTCTACATATCCTTTGCAAATTTATGGCTTAACATGTCATCATTTCTTCCAAAAATAATATCATCAACATAAACATCAATTAATAAAATACTATATTGAGTTACCTTGATGTAGAGGTTGTTGTCTGCACTTCCTTTTTTGAACCTTGCCTATTGTAGATATTTATCCACTTCATTTTAGTTGTTCAATGTAGACTTCTTCTTCAAGTTCTACTTCTTCTTCGTAAAGTTGTTCCATTGATTCATTTTTTTCTTCCTTTAATTCGTGTCCACTTGTTTCATCAATTGTTACATTGATGCTTTTCAAAACTTTGTTCAACCTCAGATTGTAACACTTGTATGCTTTCCTTGTACCTGAGTAACCAAAAAGTACTCACGAGAGTCAAACTTTCCCATTCTTCCATCTTCTCTTTTGATGTAGCATTTGCTTCCAAATACACTTAAGTGCTTCACATTTGTTGGTCTTCCTTTTCATAGCTCGTAGGGAGTTTTTTCATTGTTGTTTCTGAGGATTACTCTGTTTTGAATGTGAACTCTATACACTGCATGTGTCCAAATAATATCTATCAGTTTGAAATTCATTAGCATTGTTCGAGCCATTTCTTGTGTAAATATCATCCATTATGATCATGTTCCTTTGTCTCTGAACTACTCTATGAACCACTCTCTGAACCAGTCTATGAATCCATGCTCTCATCCATTGTCATATATCTGTCCAAACCTCCTAAGTGTTCTGTTGACGAGCGAAATTGACCGTCCGTCAACTGGGAGAGTGGAACCGGTCCGGGGTTGTCTAATAACCCAAGACGTTTGGGATGAACCACCCTGACAGGTTTAGTGACTCCGTTAGATGATCTAAGGTCCTAAGAAAAAAAAAATAAAACTACTCTAAACTAACTAATCTAACTAAAAATAACTATTAAAACAAACTAAACTAATCTAACTATTATTAACTATACAATCTACTATCTAATACTATACTAACTCTAACTAATTAAATATCTAACTACTAACGGAAATAAAACTTATTCACAAAATGTACAATATCTACAATTTACAGATTTGAATGAAAACCTGAAAAACTCATTTGCATTCTGCCCTAAGACAGAGAGATATATTTTTTGTTGATTTTATAATTTTATGAACAGAAATAAAACAAAACTAACTAAACTAAACAAATAATATACTAATTCTAACTACAAATCTAACTAAACATATACCTAAATAAACTACTAATATTATATTAACAAACTGACCTGGAGAAACGCTCCAGATTTGTCCTGCATGTAATGATTGTCTTAGCTGATCGGAGGGAGGAAACCCACACCGAATTATCCAGGAGATTTTCGTAAACGATAGCTGCAGTGCTCTACAATATAATTGCAGGACAAACAAGACATAAAAATTTACAACAATCTTATGATTTATAAATCTTCACAGTTAGATAAACCTGTATGCAAAGATCTATGCGAAATGATTCAATTAACGAAGAAGAGAAATATGTGATTCATTAACTCAAACAAAGTGATTGCTGTATTTTTTAAGTAATGAAAGAATTCAGATATGGATAACACATTAATTAAATCATATCATTCTGCAATAGACTATGATAGCTAAAGTAGTCTATAATCAACTACAAATGACATGCATAAACTTGAAACAAAAGATTGATATTATGAAAGCGAAAGATGTAGCAATAACATCAACTCTCGTCTCAGTTTGTATTAGAAATCCATATCCTGGTTCTCCCACAAGTGAGGATGCCCTTATTACAAAAAATAATAAGTATTTAAAGACCTTGTATAGGGTAAAACATCCCTGTAGAAGTTATCAAAACTGTTTACATAAAATCTGGGAAGATATCCCAAGTCTGACTAAACTAGGAACCTAAAATAAAAACTAAATCACACAAATATCTCCTAGACTGTCCAACATGTCCAATGCAATTCGGATGTACTTGAAAAGGGTTAAAAATGGACAAGTTAGAAGGGTATTTTATTGATAAAATGATAAAAAATCTAATTCTATAGACTAGCTACAAAATCTTGCGATTTTGTAGCTAGTCTAAATCAGACACAGAATCAACATTAAAATCTATTAAAATCTTTGAAAATATATTCAAACTATTAAACAGTATCTAATAGCCATTTGAAAGACAAACGAATCATCCAAATTGAAATTGCTATACTAGTTTGAGATCAAAACATGACTAAGATCAACCAAACGACTTCAGAAATGCATATACTCTGTTTCATTTGTTATCACAAAATTGGGTAAACAAAATCGTAATGAACAGTAATGGAATCGTTTTCATATCAAACTAAAACCGATACAGCTAAACAAATCGATTTCCTTATCCATCAACAGGGAACACGATCCAATCTATACGAAAACAACATGATCATTTCCATATTTGATACAATCGCATTAACATAAACAAACGATCCATATCATTTAACGAATCAAATCAAGAGTGGTGTGTAAATTAACTCAAAATGAAATCATAACAGGATCAATTAGTTGATAACAAGGTGTATAGGATTTGTTCAATCATTTTTTATTGCTAATTGGGGCAAACAAAATTGATTGACATTGAACGAAATCGTTCATTTCAAAACGAATTATAACCGAATTTTACAAAGATAACATATGTCGACCAATTCGTTATGCAAATTAAAATCAAGCAGAGCAACATCTATGATACGAATCCAACTCATGAAAATCATCGTACTAACTGAATATACACAACAATCCAATCAAGACAAGAGTGAATCGAGCAGTTGAAGTTTAACATAGTCGTTGTGAATCAAAATCATTCCATGATTCGGGCATAGATATCTTTTGAACAGACTTAAATGAGAATATCATTTTCGTAAAATAGAGTCGTTCTTTCTAAATCGGAGTTGATCAGAATTGTATTCCCGATTTAGGAGACTACATCTAATAACATATTAAAACTCACGAAGTCATTCCAAAATCACAGCATACAAACTAAATTAGAGCCGATATAATCTAACCATAATGAAATCATACCAAATCAAACATGATCGTGTTCTAACTTTAACATGAAAACCTCCTATTCAAATTTGATACTAACCAAATCCAATTGAAAGCAAACCATCGATTTTGTTAACTCAACAGAAAAATGAATCAAATCTGATGAAAACCTATTAAAGGCTAAACTGGGTATGACCGAATCATTTAACCAAATCAAAACCTCATCAAATTTTAGCAAAACGAAAAAAATGTACAGGATGAACAACATTATGACAGATCCATTTCAAATGATAGACAGATCTATTTGAAAACCAAACTCACATCATTATATTAATCCGATGAATTCAAAAAACGAAATTGATACCTAAATTGATACCTGGATGACGAGCAGACGGCTTTATCATGACATTTTTGAATTGACAATGGTTGTAGCCGATTTGACATTCTTGAAAACTATGGAACCAATGGTTTTTTGCTTCCTATCAGTTGCTTGAAGCTTGTACCTTTGGCTAGTCAACACTGCAACTTGGTTTACCAATGATTGGATCTTCGACTGTAGTAAGGGGACGTATATATAGAATCGTTCCAACCACACATCACATTGGTCACATGACGACTGTCCGGGCTTCAAAAATGCAGGTGAGGGTTTGGTTATATTGTCGAGGGTTTCATTAGGTAGCTTGATCCCAGGGTAGCTAGGATTGTTTCTTAGGTAAGGGGATAGATTAGAAATGAAGTCATAAGGTGGCTCAAAGCACAGACCCTGTGAGTAAGGGTACTCACTAGCTAGGAAGCGTTCTATTGCAGAGTCTGAATCCTCACTAAGGACTATGGGCTTCTGCTCAACACTAGGTTTAGGCTTATTCCTAGCCATTCTCGAGATAAGTCGAGCATTCTTTTTACCTTTTCCATCAATAGTAGGGTTACCCCTAACCTTTTTTCTCATAGGATTTTTTATAGCCTCAGCCTTGTATGCTAAGACGTCGGGTAAGTCAATATCAGGGTCGACCGAGGGTTCAGGAGAGGGAAGTAGGACATGGAAGGGTATGGGTGGCCCGACCTTAGTTTCATTAACTACAGGCTTGTCAATCTTGACAGGGTCTGTATCATCAAAACCATTTCAAGAGATAAAAGCTCGCCAGCTATCACCGTGGAGACTTAAGTGATGAACAACGATGTGTCTGATTAGGCCATGGTGGAACAGGCTACTATCGGCCTTTTCTCTTTTAAACCTTTTTGACATTTTGTATAGGCTACGCTAGAAATAAAAAGGCATATTCAATGGATACCCTATAAAATTCATTAACAGTCAAAGGTGGTAAAGAAAAACGAGTCCATATCGACCCTCATAGGTCACGAATTGTTTGACCACCATCAAAAGATCATGCCATTGTGGTTTAAGCATGGAAAACGACATACCTATGTCACAGGATGTGACCTTTCGTGAGACGAACAGAAGTGGCCATGGCACCTCCTCCACTTTAGAGTTTTTAAACCAATGTTGGCCCATGGATGGTAACCCTGTGGCGGAGCTAATGAACTCTTCACTGATTTCCAACTGAATGTCACCCACCTTGGCCCTACAGCCATCAAAATTCAGGGCGAACTGTTGTGCAACAAATAGATTAAAACCCTCAAATCATTGTACAAAGGTGAGCCAACTGCTATCCTCTAAGTCTTTCCGAGCATTATCGAACAATAGCAAGGCTTGGCTATCGTTCGGCTCGATTCGCACCGCCGGTTCCATGGAGCCGAGTGCATGGTAAGTCCATGGTTTGGATCATAGCACACACAGGAGCAGAGTGCACGAAGGGTTACTCGAGCTAGCAGAGGTGAAACAGGGATAAGGGATAGGCATAAATGACATCGTGTGAAGGTAGTGGAGCTATTTGTTGGCCATGCATAATAGTTATTGCCAGTGGTACAACCGCCAACGCTTATAGCTGTTCAACCCACTATTGTATAGTTTAAAAATTATGTCATTTTACCGACCAATGAAACCAATGGTAAGCGTATTAATAATTTGCACAAGCAATGGTTATACCATAGTTTTAAAACCAAACATACAAATTCAAATCAATACCAAGTGTTTAACCATGCGACATGCAGTGTATAGAACGATTTACACCAAGGATTTAAACCATAATACCAATGCTTTTATGAAGCCAATGTGCAAAGTAATTTGATCAAATAACATGTAAATCCAACTGCCAATGCATCACAATTTAATGAAACGAAATTACATAATCAGTCAAAGAATGTCCAATGAGTATAGATCGAAAAGGGTTTTGCAAACTGCATAGTGATAAGTGAAATATAAATGCAATGGACATATCGACAACAATGATAACGACAATTCAATACTGATTTTAATGCGACTTCGAAATACCAAGTTTTGACGCTTACAGTCGTGAAAACAAAATGAAAGTAAGTGTGCAAATGGTGCAAAGAATAAAAGTGTGTTTATTTGAGAATTGCGACGAAAAATTAATGTTTGCAAAACATTGGTGTAGGCAACTTATAGGACAGTGAAAATGTGAATTGGCTGCCAACAATGGCGACGCACTGGTAGAAATAGTTATCTATGCCAAAAGGAACAAATTCAGATTAGGACAGCAAAGATAATTCCAACTCAAAAACAACAACCAGAAAATCGTATAAACATTATCATTAACCAACTATTCCAGCAGTGTTTTAAAATATGAAAACAGATAACAGTCCTAAGACCAGGGAGTCACGATATTAAAGATAAAATCTCCAATACTGTTGACAGATCCACTGCTTCCAGCAGGCGTCCATAGCCTTGACAGGGTTTCCATTTAACCCACTCTGACATCTGTATCCTGCCAAGAAGTTCTAGATCAGAATAAAGGACCTTAAAGAGGTTTCTTATTTGCAAATTTTCATATACCCCACATTTCTTTGCTGCCAGCGGGCCTGTTCAGTACCCCGACGAAGTTGTCTTGGCGCCATGCATGCATTTA
>SNQJ01S0202256.1:0-16782 GCA_010110895.2 Picea sitchensis | reverse complement strand
ACATATTTCTGGTACTGCTAACAAAGTTGTTGATGCTTTGAGCAGGAAGTGTTTGTTGTTGCAGGAGTTCAAAGTCCGGACGTTAGGCTTTGATGATCTTAAGGACATGTATGCAGATGATTCAGACTTTAAGGAAGCGTATGAAGCAGCTGAGAATCCAGTTCTCAGAGATAGAAGCTAGTGGATAGAGTACGTGATCCAGGAAGGGTTGTTGTTTAAGGGAAATCAGTTGTGTATTCTAAATTTCTCTATGAGGGAGAATCTGTTAAAAGAGAAACACAGTGGAGGATTAGCAGGACATTTTGTCCATGATAAGACATTTGCGAAGCTGAGCGAGTCATACTTTTGGCCAGGAATGGGGTCATAAGTCAAGAAGTTTGTTGACAGATGTAGAATTTGCCAACATTCAAAGGGGAGGAAGAAGAATGCATGATTTTATCAACCATTTCCCATACTAGACAAGCCGTGGGATGAAATTAGCATGGATTTTATATTGGGGTTGCCAAGGATCCAAAAAGGTGTTGATTCCATCTTTGTGGTAGTGGATAGGTTTTCCAAGATGGCACATTTTATCCCAGGCTAGAAGACCAGTGATGCGACTCACATCGCAAATCTGTTCTTCAAAGAGGTCGTTCGACTTCATGGATTGACGAAAATCATAGTTTCAGACAGAGACACAAAGTTCTTAGGGCATTTCTGGAGGACATTATGGAAGAAGCTAGGAACTAATTTGATGTTTAGTTATGCATATCATCCTCAGACGGATGGACGAACAAAAGTGGTCAACAGAAGTCTGGGAGACTTGTTGAGGAGCTTGGTGACAGAGCACCATAACAGCTGGGATAGCATATTGCCGTAAGCAGAGTTCGCATACAATGATTCAGTGAATAGGAGAACAGGCCGAAGTCCATTTCAGATTGTATATGGAATGCAGCCAAGAGGAGTTTCTGAATTGAGGGATTCAGAACAGACTGCGACTAGCAATGCTAGCGCAGAGGAATTCACTGAAGCGATGAGAGAACTTCACAGCCAGGTGAAGCAGCGAGTGATAGATTCAAAATCAGGAGTATAAGCGCAGAGCAGATCAGCATCGGAGACAACTTCAGTTTGAAGTTGGTGATCTAGTTCTGGCACACTTGAGGAAGGAAAGGTTCCCGAGGGGAACATACAACAAGATGAAAATGAAGAAAATCGGACCATGCAAGGTCTTGAGAAAATTCGGAGAGAATACTTATGAGATTGAGTTGCCGGATGGCATCGGGATATCTTCGATATTCAATGTCGCAGACTTATACCCATATAGAGCTGAAGAAGAAGAGACTGCAACTGAAGAACCAGTGATCCAGTGGGCGAAACAATTGCCAGTTGCCGAAAAACCACAAATGGAGTGCATACTGGACAAGAGAGTGGGTAAGAAGACCAGAAGGAAAGAATACTTCGAGTATCTGGTCAAATGGAAGAATCACCCAGTGGAGGATGCCAGCTGGGAGACTGAAGCAGTGATTCAGAAGCATGGACAGACCGTGCAGGAGCTCATGGACAGGAGCCCATGAAATTTTTCAAGCCGAGGAGTATGATGCAGGAGTATCGCCAACTCATCAAGCAAGCCAACGCGGAAGCAGAAAGACAGCTGGATAAGCCAGCACAAATTTTGAAATACTTTGGGATTGTTGCACATGTTTTTAATGAAGCCATTTATGAAAGCACACTTTGTATAATGTAATGGACCTTGAGCAGATAGCTCTCGTCCTTAGGTAGATAATCGACATTTAATGTAGTTAATGCTGGTAGATAGGATTTTAATTCTAGATTTGATAGCAGAGAGTCCAAGAGGGAAAACGGATATAGACACCCTCATTGTGCATTGTAACATAGTTCAGAAAGAATCAGAAGAATCCAGAGCGTAGGAGAGAAACAGAGAACTGTAGAAGAACACCCATGTACAGATCTTGAATTAATAGAAGAGGTTGATTCAAATTCATGGTTGTTGTGTTATTCTCTGTGTATATGTGTTGAATGTTATGCCCATGAGTATTTACTTCCTATTAAGCATTTTCTATTATGCTGTGTGTATGATTTCATGTGTTGATATTGAAATCTGAGAAGAAGTGAATGAGTTACAATTGTTTCTCTATTTGAGTAAGGATTCCTACAAGGAGTGTAGTTGAAGTCGTCCGCAAGGAGTGCGTTGACAGAAGGTTCAGATTGTTAACTCTGGTTCTCATTCACCAGGAGTGAAATTGGGTTATACGAGCCGTGCAAGGAGTGCGCAGGCTAAGGAGAGTCTCGATCGTGAAACTGAGCGAAGTATTGAAGGACTGCTGCTGTAGGGGTGCGCAGAGTCAAAAGACTTCAACACTGAGATGTCGTCGAAGATTTTCCGCAAGGAGTGCGCGCAAGGAGTTGCTTGGAGGACTTGAAGGTCGTGAGAAAGCTCAGGAGGGATAGACCTTTGAATTCACTGAAGGCTAAGTGCAGGAAAGTTTCCGTGGAAAGTCGGGGAGAAGCGTCGCAGATTGGCGAAGCAGGTGAATGAGTCTCGTGGAGAGGCACTTCTTCATTTCGCAGAATCATCGAAGGGAGAACGGACGGACGAAATCTTTGGAGGAGATTTCACGAAGTTTCGAGATCCGTTAAATCTTCCAGAGGTTCGTGGTAGTTACAGCGCAAGTGTGGAGAGGTTCTAAGCTCAAGAGGGGTAGTACCGTTGATCCAAGTCAGTCAGGGCCGTTGGATTATTCACGAAATCGCCTATCGGGATCTCGTGAGGAAAGTGTCCAAGGCTTGGTAATGGGAATCACAATATTACGATACGCGATATCCCGACTACTCTGAGAACGGTGTGGGGCCACAGGAATCGGTAAGTGGATAGGTGGCACATCGCATGTCGGGGTTTCGTGAGTGGAAGGACTGAGAACTTGGTGTCAAGGGTCGCGAAGCGCGAGGACATGAAGTGGCGAAGTGGCGAGAGGACTAGGAGCTGTCCATCTGAGGAGGACAGGTGGCAGAGATCGAGAGATCTCACGAACTCGGGAGTTTGCAGGGTGAGAGACCAAGTATTGGGTACTTCAAGATGAATACGCGAGGAGCGAGAAGAAGAATAGCCGTTGGATCTGGATCGTAGGAGAACCGTCGGATCTGCACGAAGGATAGTGTATCGGGGTTTCGCGAGAAAAGACTCGAGGATTTGGCCACGGGGATCGCGATATTACGATAAGAGATATCCCGATAGTTGGAGGACAGTGTGGGCCATAGCGAAGTCGGCGAGTGGAGGACAGATGGCATAAGTCATTGGGATCTCACTGTAAGAAGTCTCGAAGTATTGGCGTTAGGATTCGCGATCCTGCGAAGTCCAAAGTCTCGGCGAGATAAGGGATCGTTGAAAAGTCAACTCACGTGCGCATCGTCATTTCAACGCATCGGGTATCGGGAGTTGGAAAACCAAGTGCTTGATATAGCGAGTCGTGAAGTCGCGTTAGGATAAGTCGCGATAGGAGAAGGGTGAGGTCAGCATTGATTCATATCGGCGCTCGGGGACTCGTAAGATTCACACCCGACCACTAGCCTTTTGGACTCGTGAAATTGCGAGTTCCGATTCTCCGATAAGTCAAGAAGAGGGATCGCGCAGGATAAGAGAATATGTGGGTAGATATTTCCTGATAGGGAAATATAAGAGCCTTGGAGTTCTTCGGGCCGAGAAGAAGAAGAAGATCCTGTGAGCGGACGTGCCTGGGTGGCGCGCCCTGCGTCACCAGATTTTGATCAAGAGAAATCTGGTATGTTCCCTTTCTGTGTTGCTTGTGTTCTAGGGGTTATGTTTTGTTAGGGTTTCTACAAACAAGGGTTTTCCCTATGCTATATCTCTCTGATATACATCTAGGGTCGAACAATAGTACTCGACCCAATATCTCAGGGAACCAACTAAGGAGGGTAGATAATACCCTTAGTTGTACTACCTGATTACCCAGGTACTAGAGAGTATCTTTCTGAGTTATGTTCTTAGTTTCACTATATCATTCAGGTGGCCAATCGATCTATCTAAGGAGGGATTCAACATATCTAGGTCGATCGATATAAAAGTGTTCTATGATGCATTGCCACTCGAAGGGGTACCAACAAGGGTTACAAGGGTGGCCAACAATGTGTGCTTAAGTACCACTTGTAGTTCTTGTGTGTATGCTTCCCCGACCATGGATTTATGTTTTGAACTACAGATCTTTGTAGCTTTAAGATGCGAGAATACATCTCGACCCTGAAAAAAATAAACCACAATTTTCTGCCAAGGAAAGTGCTCTGATACCACTTGTAAGGTGCCATATCTATTATAATAACTAAAAACATAAATATTGCAAATAATAACATCGGAACAGCACAATAGATGAAACCACAACACCAAAATAATACTTTTATTGATAGGAAACAATGTTCACTTGCCTCTTTGAGGCGACAACCTCCAGCGGAGAAATGCTCTATTACAATAATTCTCAAGACAAAAATTATCATGACTCCTACTTTCATTTATACTAGTTCTATCTTCTAAAGATCATTCTAGAGGAAGATCCTTCTAGAAGTGCAAGCTTCTATTAGGTCTTCTTACATTGACTTATTCCAATTTATTAAATAGGCCTTATTAACTAATGTTGGCCTTTATTACACAAAAAATATATTAATCTATCTATGTGAGGGGTTAGAGAGGTTAGGTCGCTAACATATGTTGTTCATCTATAATATTTAAGGCACAATTCTACCAAGTGTCTAGCAGATTGGTGTTTTGATGTAATTCATATTCATTTGGCATTGCTCTTTTTTTTTTTTATCTAAGGTAGACATTATTTTCTATGTTGAATGAATGGGATTCCTATTAATATGTGGTGCTTCATGAAATTATATCATTTTATGTATCAAATAATCCAAGTACTCTTCAAGAATCTGTCATAAAATTCCTCCCGAAGATTTTTGCAAAGCCCTATTTTGTAAGGAGATTTCTTGATCCAATCACTCTTTGTCTGGATTTTTACAACAATAGTGTGGAAAGAGGTGGTAAGATAATTTCACTCCTTTTTTTTTGGTTGAATGATTAACCTAACCATAACCTCAAGATTTTCTTTCTTATGTTGTGAATTTGTACCTATAACTACAAGCTTATATGCACCATCTTCATAAGTTGTAATCAATTGTTTCTTTTTTATATAGGTAGAGGTTTGTGATGCACTTGGTGTTTGATATATGTTTTCACTCCTTAGCGGTCTGGTTACCATAGAGTTTCCAGGTATCTGATTCTTTAGTTTCGCATGAAATATTTGACATGGTTTTTCTTTCATACAACCCCAAATGCAGCATTACAAATATTTCAAGTAGCATATAGTTCAAGTCCTGTAGCAATATTCATTAGATGTGCATCCAAGATTGTTAATAACTTACACTAATTTGGCTTTCTTGAGGTTGGTCAAACATCATACAAAAGAGCATACAAAATAACAAGAACCACCATAACAAGAGACAATTAGGATCGATTAAAAGGATCCACGTGTGAGTCCATCTATCAAAATCAAAATGAAAATTGAGACAAGTAAAGTAAAGTAAACAATCACCACATTACAAGGAGAGTCCAAGATGTGGTTCAATTTGGTAAATTCAAGCCATGTTCGAACTATACTCAAAGAATGATGTTAATGACAAGTCAAGTACGCGAAACAACCACTTCATTCCTGCGAAATTCCACCTTTGGATTTCAAAATTAAAGGTGATCTAAAGGTGCAAACCTATGATAAAATTGTAATGTTTTTTGTAAACCTACCATTTTTCAAAAAATCAAGTTTTACTTTACAAACCAAAACAAGAATGTAAAATTTTGTTTTAATACCAAGGAACATTCACAACTAATTTGTAAAAATAAAAGTGGGTTTCTAACATGTAACCTAACTTTTAAAAAGAATAAATACCTATAAATATTCACTAACATTTTTCAGGAATATTCACTTAGTATTTGACATGGTAAAATCACACTCCATACTTAATAATCTAAATCTTTAAAAAAAAATCATGAAAAAAAGGCACACCCATCTCGACGTTAAAGTGTATCAATTCAAAAATAAGAAGGCTTGTGAAGTTATAAGCAACTTGGAACTTGTCTCATTTTCTTAAAGTAGCAACCACAAGTGAGAGCTTAGTTTCATCATGTTCATTTAATGTTCAAAACTGTGAATAACTACAAAATAGTTTCATTTTCTTAGAGTAGAAACCACAAGTGAGAGCTTGGTCTCATCATGTTCATCCAGTGTTCAAAACTGTGAATAACTCCAAAATAATAGTTTGCAAAGTCCAGCCAAAATTTTATATTGTCACCTCCTCATCATACCATTACTTCTTAACCACCACCATCAGTGATCGTCATACCGATTCCCATTAGTTGTTTATGGATGCCCATATCAACGCCCATGTTATCCACCATTCTAGTATGCTTCTATCCGCTCTATTTAAGGATGAAGATAAGATGGTGTGAAAAATAATATCAAATAATTTGTTTTTTAGAAATTTGTTTATATTTTTTATTAAGCAATGATAGATCAACAATAAGGTTTGAAGTTTTTTCAACAATTTATTTATAACGAGTTTAACGTATTATTAGGTAGAGAGGATAACATCTCATCCCACAAACATACGAACTAAACTTAATTAACAAAATGTTTTTTATTTTATAAATAATTATGTTTAATATATTATTTTTTTTAATTATTATAAAACTTTTTTAAAAAATTACATGAAAAAACAATAATTTAATACATAGTTCAACCAATTTACCACGAACTTAAAAATATACTCCTTATAATACTTACCCCTCTTCTCTCTATTTGAACATATATAACTTTTTAAAAACAAACACATATTCTTAATCATTAAATTCACTCAAATTGTGTTATGAATTATTATACCCCATCTACCAATAAAATAATAATGTTCTATAATCATTTTTTCAATCAAATTCTTTCTTGCTTTTTTAATCAATCTCTAAAAGAAATAATGAAACACCATCAACCACGCCCCCTTATCTTTCTATGTGGAATCAAAACACATTCTAGTATAACGTCCACTTTATATTCTATACAACTCAACACATTTACATTCAAATTATTAATTAAAAAAAAATACTATGAAAAGAGATTTGGTAAAAGAGATAATGGCACACCATCAACCACGCCACCTTATCTCTCTATGTGGAATCAAAACACATTCTAGTATAACGTCCACTTTATATTCTCTACAACTCAATACATTTACATTCAAATTATTAATTAAAAAAAATACTATGAAAAAAAGATTTGGTAAAGACAAATTAAAAAAACACATTTACATTCAAATTATTAATTAAAAAAAATACTATGAAAAAAGATTTGGTAAAGACAAATTAAAAAAAAATCTAGTAAAAATCTTTTAGCTTGGTCACTTTAAAAAGGGCTTAAAAAAATTCACAAATAAACATGTATTTATTTCATAAAATATTAATATTTTTTCCCTTCTTAATTTTACATGATATCTAAATTTGAATATAAAGATTTTCACAATTAATTAAAATATAATAAATTTTCTAAAATGAAACTACATATATTTCAAACATTTTAAAATTTGATGTTAGAAAATCATAAATTACATAATTTTCTATGTCAATTACAATTATTTTAAATATATGATGAGGGTAAAATTATAGTTAAAATAAATATGGTAGTTTAAATATGCAATGATATAAAATTTGGAAGAATTAATAAAATCATAGATATTAATTATTAAGATTGTACAATTTTAATATAATTAAAAAAAATAAAAAATAAAAAATTTATTTATATATTTAAAAATATAATTTTAATAATAATAAATTATATGATTAGATTTTAATAGTGATTAAGATTTTTTGTTTGTGGGATAAAAGATCTTTGATAATGATTAATATTCTCTTGTTTGTGGGGCAAGGGGTTCTTAATAATGATTAAGACTCTTTTGTTTGTGGGACAAGGGATCCTTTTATACAAGGGGATTTGACTCCTAAAGTTTATTAAGGTATACATGCTCTATCACTTTTAAATTTAAATCTATAATCTTTAAAAAGAAAACACATGTTCTTAACCATTAAACCCACACAAATTGTAAATTAAACAAATCATTTCAAACACTTTACTACATATATTATTAAGACTCTTCATTATACGTCGAGTGACATCCACCAAAATAAAAAATGTTAGATTTCATTATACGTCGAGTGACATCCACCAAAATAAAAAATGTTAGATCAATGAAAATAATTTTACCACACATATTATATGATATATTATATGATTCCTTTGCTTGTGACCCAATTAATTATGCATCTACGGACATGTGAAAATGTAATGGGAGCTTAAAGTCTTTGGATGTTAGGTTTACGTAATTGTCGAATGTGTTGTAAATTAAGACACGAGTGAGTGAGAGTCTCATGCCTCTCAATTTCCTAATGCCTTTCAACATCTTATGTGATGCATTTTTTTAATTTTGACCTGATCGCTTATTCCTTTTGTTGTGATAAGGTGGCAAATAGTTATAAACTATTTAATGTTTTTGTGATGGGGTGTGCATTGTCACGTATTTAGAATTAGAATTGCAACAATATTTTTTGTTGTTTATTTTATTTTTGGGCAAAACAACGAATATGCATAGATTTAAATAAATGTTAAAATATTTGCCTACAATAATGGTCATAAAGAGAAAGTCAAAGATTTTTTTAAATATGTTTTATTATGCTTATTTGAATAAGTTCATTTTAATATTTTAAAAACAAAAACATATAACAACGTCATGGCCCACCTTCAAGGTTTCACGATAAACCCTAGATTTGTATTCCTTGTACAAGTCCTTTCGGGTCATGAAGAAGCATGGTCCACTAGAAGAAGTTCATATCAACAAGGCAACGCTATGGGGCTTTTTCGATGGGGCCAGCCAAGAGATGGCCTATTATTGTGGTTTCGGTTTTTTGTTATTACGTCGAAAGGTGTACATCTATTGACAATGGGCACAATTAATGATCTTTTAACCTTATTTAACCTTAAACCTTAATCTGATGGCTATGCATTGAAGATGCTGGCATATTCTTAGTTGTCCTCCAAAATCAATGGGTCAGATTTATTATTCATAACTTNATGTTTACTTTTTAACATTTACCTAATCACATTAAAAAATTACTGTAAGGATATGTAAATGCCACGTTTAAATGATTAAGTAGGATTAAACCGTGCAGCCAAACGTTTCATATTACCACAGACGGATTACAGATTACCACATATGTTTTATATTGGGGGCACAGGTTTTCAGCCGATACCTTTCGGCATTCTCAGTCGCGAGTTAGCGGCTGTGCTAGTATTTATCTCATGCTCATTACATCAAAGGAAAAACTAACTTTGTTCATGGTACAAACAACCATGGTGAGTTTAATGTCTTTTTTTTCTCTAATCAAGTGTACAATAAAGAGAAACATCTCAGGTTTATGGATATTCAAAGATCACTATAAAGTGGATGAATGACAAGGTACGGGTGATGAATCTGGGCTTGAGACATGTCTTTCATCAACTGAAGATTATCTTGGATCAATTTCAACATATTACTTATACTCATGTGTATCAAGAATTAAATCCAATCGTTGATGCATTGTCAAAGGAGGCTTTGACATTGGATTACAACAAATTGTTTTTTTGAAGAATTCTTTGAAAGGCATTTTCTCACAAAGAGCGAAGGCCAGTTTTTGGATCTTTAGTTTGTTTCAAGAAGAGCCCAATATTGATCTTTATGATTGTTCTGTGTTTTTGGCCTAAATGGCCTTGATATTTAGTTCTGTTGTGTTAGATCTTTTTAGTTGTAATGTTGCTTAGATGTTTGGTCGACACAACCTCATTACTCTGTCTATTTGTGTTATATTTTGGATAGTTAGTTTAACATCTTCCATTCTATATGTTTGAGGAAGAGCTTCATGTGCCTCAGGATTGTTCTTACATTTCCCCTAAAATAAAAGTGCATTTTTTTCATGGAAAAAAAATAACAAAGTATTAGTAATCTTATAAAAAAATTTTTTTTTTTTTAAAAACTAGACCATACAAAGGAGGTATTAATATTTTATTGTAAAATTAAGGTTCATAAAAGCTACAATCTACAAAGTTTCCACTTTATCAATAGAGTGTAAATTCACACTTACATTTAACTCATGCAAACCTTTCTTCTTAACAAGGATATGGGATAAAAACTTGTCAATGATAAATATCATTTATCATAATGTCCATATATACATGTCACGACATGTGGTTAACAAAGGCAGTTATCCCAATCTATAGTGGTGTTATGTTGATAGTTATGGGCATTGACCTCCAATGATGAAAATCCATTAATAGGTTGAAGGATGAAATTGACATTCCAATGAGAAGATGGTATGCGTTTCCATTCATTGTCATGAGCGATGGACTAATACAAGGAAATGAATTTGTCGGAAGCCATGTATAGGTTTGAGGAATTGAACACACTACATGTGGAGTAGATTTGGGATTTATGGAGGTTTTCAAACATTATTAGGAAGAGGGGAATTGTAAGATCGTATTACGTTCTACTTAAGAAATTGTAGGCCAGAGGGGATGATCCTCTACATGTTTATGTAAAAAGATGATTAATCATGTTGATACAACATAATTGGTCCAATTCCCAAGTTATAAAATATGGAAAAAATGAAATGTTAATGACATAAGTCTAGTAGATTGGAATCCAAAATGAAATATAAATTTGAGAAACCATTGAAATCAAGGAGGATCTTGTTGTTTCTAGACCAACATTAGTTGTCCAATGATAACAACAACAATGGTATTATTTGTTAGGTGGAGTGAACAAGATGCATCGAGGATAAACCATGTTAAGGATTCTCAAAAGTTGAAGAAACGTTAAGACTCTTGTTTCCATAGAAACATTTGTAAACAAATAAAATTTGATACATAACAAAAATGGCATGGTGAGCTAGATAAAGAGATTCCATCAGATAGAAGAAACTACACTCTTAATTGACTCAACTTCATTGGAAAATTGGTTCATGATTTCTATTGGATCATTATATTATTTATCATCTATCTCAATGCTTTTAGAGTGAAAAAAATTGGAGGAATCGACTTGTAGGGTCATTTTAGTGGTAGGTCCTAGTTTGTAAAATTGGGATCCATAACCTTCCAGAGTCATTTTGAGGAATTAAACAACATTTTAGGGGGTTCCGATGTTCATAACTTACACACACCCCATTGACAATGTTCTATACTCTTAGACCATTCCAACAGTGCATCAAACACCTCAATTGGAGGTCATATGAAAAAGTTATGTGTAATGTTCCCAACTATAGCATGATAGGATAATGTGTCTCAAGATGATTGTTTTAATCAAATATTTTGAAAACAATGTTTTGATGCTAGTTGTTTACTTATGACAAACAATTTGCATGTAAACTTATAATAAACATTTTATCAAACATATTGCAAGTACAAAAAATGGAGAGATGATCATGGCATTTTATTATGGATGGAATCTTCGGAAAACATAGCAATACAAATCTCTATTGGTTGTAGAAACAACTGCACCAAACACTAACTTCACATATCTCTAATGGCTACAATGGTAGCTACACAATCACACAACCAACGAAAAAAAACACTTCAAATGTCACCACGATCCTCCTTAAATCATCGTAGAAGATCCACTGCTGTAACCCTCACCATCTGGATCTAATCGGGTGTTGCAAATCCCTGATCGTAGAGGTTCTCACAGGACACAGTTGGTTATATAGAAGGTCCTCATGGGACACCCTTTATCCAACCCTTGGGGATGCCTTCAATCATGATTTCTCATAAACCCTCCAAAAACCTACAAAATTTTGAGCTCAACCTCTTCTAGAGATCTCTGTAAATCTCCTATGCACTTCGGTATCCCACCAATTGAATGTGAAATTCCCAAGTGAAGATCCAATGGTAGTCCTAGATGTACTCCCCTCTTTTCTAGCTAGGGTGGATATTGTGTCACTGAAACTAAACTGCAATAGGGGAACGGTTTTGTTAAACAACAACGAAAAAATGGCTCCAAGAGAACTCCAAAATGAGAGATCAAAATCATAATTCCAAAGAGAAGGGTTATTGATCGAGAATTGGATCCAGAAGCCACATAGGGCTCAAAAAGGCCTAAAAATCAAAGTTATCATAATCTCTTCAAAACAAACGTGTGTAGGCCTCGCCAATACGAACCCAACGCAACTTGAACCGGCTCAAATGGAAGTTGTATGCTTGAGATATGGAGATTTGTTCATTTTGCCAAACATGCAAAAATGATGACTGTACAATCCGTATAGTGCCATGTGGCAACTGACCGTACAGGACATATAGACGTACAAATGACGTAGAAAGGCATAGTTGGCGTTGATGTGGCAGCATATGGAGGTGACACATGGTAGGATGATTGGGCATACGGACAGATGACGTGTCAGGAAGGTACAAGTGGACCAATCTGGGAGTGACACATGTCACCACTTCAAGAGTGACACATGGCACACCCATACGACGTACGTATGACAAGTGGCAGATAGTGACTGGGCAAGTGTTATGACTGGACAAATGTGTGGTCCAATCGTATTTTGACATGTGTCATTGTTTTCGACGAATGGTGAGGTGCCACGTGGCCCAGACATGGGCTACCACGTGGCACCCATTCAATGGTTCGTTGGTTGCAAAAATATTGGACTCCATGAGGTTTTATCGTGTGCCCTCCCACCAGGCAACGTCTTGGCCGGGTCGGGCTAGCCAACCCGCCCTCACTGTAGGTCTTAACACTCTATTGCGTGGATTATATTTAAGGTTGGGTGCTAGTAAATTGGGTGAAAAAATAGGGTTGGGGCCTAGCCCCAACCCCCGACGAAACGCACTCCATACAACCTTATTATATAACCATGATATTACATAGTTGGTGAGGGATCTGTATATAGTGGATAGCCCTTGGTTCGGCGCAGTCGTATGTGACCCGAGGGATCCCGTTTTAATAGCGCAGAGGTATATGGCATAAGACACAGTCCTATAACGTATCACCATATGCCCATGCGTACACAGATCAGGTGGGAGTGTGTGGATAGGCACCCGGTCGGTCGAGGTAGCCCGTCAACCAGGGCACTAGGAACCAGGTCCTAGTATATCCAGAATAGCACATGGAGCTCTAGGCTTAGGGCACATGGAAACCAAAGTGACCGAGGGCCAACTGGTAGGGGGGCCAGCGTACAACAGTTAGCCTCAAGGCCACATGGCTAATATCCATACGACCAAGAGTCCGCTCTAAAGGGGTTGTGCCCAATTTATGTGAACAAGTGGGTTTAATACTTTAGAATAGTGATTTTATTGGTATTATTCAACAGTTCTTGTAGATTTTGCCCATTTTGGGAAAATCTTGGGCCCTTTTTGAGGCCAGATCTTGAGGGGAAGTTGGGAGATTGTTACCAACTTCAGATCTATATAAACAGAGGATTCTTGAAGACAAAAGGTAAGGTTCAGAACAGTTTTATGCTGCCGAATTGTTGAGCCAAATCCATTGTCATGCAGGGAAGCTATTGAGGAGTGCACCTTTGTGGGCCTTTTTTGGGAGCCCGGTCATCCGATTTCAGTGTCGTTGGTTTTTTTGGGTTCCATAGATCTGGTAGAACAAGAACATATCATTTTGTAACCTTTTTGGCACTGCTTTGATGTACTTATAAAGATTTTAACATAAATAAGAAAACCTTACGCACTAAAACAAAGGCCCGGAGACGTAGGCGAGATTGTCGAACTCTGTTATCACATTGGTGTTATATGGTTTGTTTTTCTTCTTGCTTTATTTCAGATATGTATATGTATATATGGCTTTCATGATTCATTCATAATTATTCCTCTTTCATTAAGCTTCCTAAATGGTAAATTAACACAGGCATAATAACTAAACCATTGTCGTATAAAAGATCTTTTCGGATCAATTAACCCTCTATTTATCCTTCTTTCAATCCATCTATATCTTTCCCATTTTTTACCAAATCAAACCCTCTCTTTATTTTTCCCTCCAATTTCATTTAAATATAATTATTTATTTTATTTAATGTCACTTTAGGATTTGTCATTCTAGTGACACCAAATAAATCTCCTTGACTCCCTTTTTCTTGTTGGCTATAGCCTACATGAGTCGTATAGGCTATCGAGTCATGATCAATTGAAAGGTGACATTACAATCCTCCCTTCCCATGACTGTTTGTCCTCAAGCAATTCCATATCAGGGTGTTGTAATATTTCTCTCCTTCCCAACTAGAATCTTCTACGGGAAATCCTTGTTGGCATATTTTACAGGCAGCGTATGCTTGTCATTGATGGCAAGTACAGTAGCAATGATGGATTGAGTACAAGTACAATGTGTTAGGAGGGCACCAGAAGTATTTTGGGGAGACGCAACAAAGCAAGCTCGTGAAGACTAGAAGAGATATTGCAAGGGTGCACGCAGAGTGCAAGAGTGTGCTTGTTCATTTGATGGAAAATAGGCAGGCAAGGAAGATCAGCAGCGATGATGGCATGGAAAGATCAGAATTGTAAACTCCATTTCAGAGTTTCAGATACCAAGATTTGGAGGAGTCAAGAGTCAAGACTCTTCATCATAGGAGTCTCGAAGTTGCGAAATGCGAAACGCCGAAATCCCGAAACAAGCACATCAACAAAGATTCCAGTTTCAGATACCAGGAGTTGGAGGTGTATCAAAAGATAAACTTTGTTTCGAATACCGGGAGTTGGAAGTGTCGAAACACTTCACCACAGAAATGTCGAAATGCCGCAATGCGAAACGCCGAAATATTGGACCGTTGATCTGACTCCATTTTGGAGTTTTGGATACCGGGAGTTGGAAGTGTCGAAACACTTCATCACAAAAATGCCGAAATGTCGCAATGTGAAATACCAAAATACCGAATCGTTGATCTGACTCCATTTCAGAGTTCTAGATACCGAGAGTTGGAACTGTCGAAACACTTCATCACAGAAATGTCGACATGCGAAACGCCAAAATACCAGACAATTTATTTGACTCCAATTCAGAGTTCTGGATACCGAGAGTTGGAGTGTCGAAACACTTCACCCTAGGAGTGTCGAAATGCCGAAATGCAAAAAACACCTTTTGTTGTAGGTTTCGGATACCGAGAGTTGGAGTGTTGAGATACTTCTCCACAGGAATGCCGAAATGAAAAATCGCAAAAGCACTTTATGGATAAACGCTTGGTCACAACTGTGAGCATGTGAAGGAAGGAGCTTGCAAGTTGCAAGGCTCCATTTTGTGATCGGGAGTTGGAAGAGTCAGAGTGACTCGCAAAAAATTCGCGAAACGCGAAATTGCAAAATGCAGTTTTGAATAAGGCTATGGTCACAGCCAGTGGTCACATCTGCAGAAGATGGAGGAAGGAGATAGTGAAACCAATATCCATATTGGAGATTGTGACTTGGAGAGTCGAGATGCCCTGCAATAGGAATTGACATGCGAAAAGTCGAAATGCGAAAACACCTTTTGGTGTAGGCTATGGTCACCACCTGAGGCCACATGTGAAAGGAAAGGTGAAAGGTGCCAAAGGCACAAGGCTCAATAGGTTCACAGTGTAACTACTAGAAATGACTGATGGTTTCTGTCAGAGGAATCGAAGAGACTTCAAGGTGATCACTAGAGAAGATGAAGTGTCTCAAGGCATCTGCCAGTGGAATGAAGATTGCTCATAGAGGCGATTGACACATGGAAGAGTGTTGAAGCCTGTAACTGCAACAAAGAGGATGAGCTCGATTATGATAGAGAAGACGAAGAGTCTCGACTGCTAGACAGTCTAAGGAATCTCAGCATAACACCCAGTGACGATGAATGCATGGGTATAACCGCCAGAGAAGCTGAAGAGTTTCCATGATGATCAGGAAGAGGACTCGACACGAGGAGAACATGCATAACAAAGAGAGTGTGTTGATGCTCGAGGGTGTGAAGTGGTGGCAACGTGGAGTGGCAATGCATATCCCGATGGGGAGAACAATGGCGAGGGGGAGATCATGCAAATGCATTTCACATATTGAATGCACAAGGTGCATAGAGACTATAAGAATGTAGAACAAAGAAGAGATGATTGATGTTGTTAAGAGTGATTCAGGTGTGTAGAAGGAGGCAGAGTGCAGTAGCTGAAATGCACATAAGAGGAATGGTACATAGAAGGGACATGGCACACAGAGCATAAAGCGCAGCAGAAGCAAAGAACATAAATGCATAGATGAGACAGTAAAAGAAGGTTGAGGTGCACTTGTAGGGAAAAGAAGATGATCAGAAAGCGCAAGAAGATGCAGGGAGAGAGACATTGATACAGGAGAGCAGAGCAGGATAACAGAACAATGATAACCCTGGTAAGCCAATGACCACTATTGAATCACTGTAATAAGTTTGAGTAGAAAATATTTATATTTCAGGGTGGTAGGGAGGTACTAGGGAGGATTGTTTTCCTCAGAGGTTCAAGTGGGAGCTTGAACACAGGGAGTTGTAGCTTCCATATGGTTGCAGCCAGAGAAACCAGGGTGGCAGGGTGGTGCAAGGGAGAACTTTTTTTCTCTGTTATACAGGTTGGTGCCTGTGTGACTAGAAGTTGGTGCTTCCATCAAGTTGGTGCTAGAACACTTAGGGAGTTGGTGCTTCCTTCTAGTGGGTGCTAGAGAAACCAGGGAGTTGGTGCTTCCTTCT
>SNQJ01S0202255.1:0-16782 GCA_010110895.2 Picea sitchensis | reverse complement strand
TTAAATGCTTTGTCACACAAATAAAAGAAATATAATTAAATATTTTTCATCGTGTTATTTTTATATTTAAACATAATGGAAGTTGTTGGTTGTTCTTTTAGTCATTAGGGAATAAAGACCTAGGGTTCATCAAGCTTTACCAACAAAACCCAAAGGTGTCGGCATATTCAATCTTTAGTCAAGGACTGAAAAATGTCTCACCTGAGATGCCATGAGAATCAAAAAGACCATTTAGTTTTGTGTTGGATGTGAAGGGACATCACACATAGGAAAAACTCTCGGGAATAAACCCATTCATTCATTCATTCATAACTAAGTGACAAATTTCCATCCATAAGAAATAAGTAGGGATGCATCCAAGTCATAACAAAAAAGAATGCTGAGAGAAAAAATTTCATCAATTATTCATTTACTTCAAAGTCATCCAGATACGAAATCATAAGCAGAGAGAGAGAGAGAGAGAGAGAGAGAGAGAGAGAGATATGCACCAGGCACACTGGTCTCTTCTTTTCATTCATACACAATTTCATCTCTATTATAGACTCATGCCAAAACTAGGACAAAACTAGGCTTGGAACAAACTCCTTTGTTCCAATCTACTCTATGTTACATTCATGAACCCTCTCTGTCTCTATTTCTCCACTCCACTGTCTTGAGTGAACAATAGTCCTACACATTCTTTACATGTTAGCATGCATCCCCCATATCATTTCTGTGGCATAGAAATTCTAACTAACTTGCCAGCTCATCCATACCCTTTCCCATGATCATTTCGGTTGTTATGAAATCATTAACAAATATTCCCAAAGATCTTTTTAGATTTAGTCTACATGTAGTCTTTTCTTGATTCCTTGCATGCAATAAAAAATTGGGTTGGCGTGCATGGTACTCTGTCTAGCGCAGATGTTGATACTCCCTGATGTTGTGCAATGTATCTTCATGGGTGCATGCACAATGTTGGTTTTTGGTGTGCACACAATCTTCTTCAAAACCTTGGCTTCCAATAGGCCCCCAACACTATTAGTTGGATAATCCTCAACCCAACGATGCAGCTACATTGTGAGGCTCCGGATTGAGTTGGTGGAAATATGAACCAAACTAAGTGGGACATTTGTGTCATGCTTGAGTAAGTGAAAATCATCTATCTGGGCTATGGTTGTAGCCTGACATAGGTTTTTGAATGAGTCTAGCATCCTTGGAGGTTAATGATGAATGTGGGTTTCATGCATCTGGGATCTCAACCTCTCACTTTTCAAGCTTGGTCTAGACGAGCAAAGGATATATGTCTTTCATCATATAGTCTAGAATATCGAGCACTATTTAGACCAAGTCCCTTCTATGAGACTTAATCGAATCACCCCATCACATGCTAGGGCTCAGCCCAGGGTGATGGCTCCATTAGGCATGACCATCATCTTCCTTATGTCATCGATGGGATTGATGGTATTGAGGAAGATGTGGAAAAATGCAATCGATAGAGGGGGAAACCCATAGAGTTGGATTACTAGTGTCAGTAAAGGTGTTGACCCATGGTGACTCTTTTGATGATGGATCATAAATTCTTGAGTGAGTGCGCAGAGAGTGTCGTTCAAGAAGTGTGCAATATTCCATATATAATATAATATGCAGAAAAAAAATATGGAGCATACAATAACAAAAAAACAATGATATATCCATAACAATATCAAAATAATACCAGAATAACAACAGAAAGATCACCTTTATTAATGATAGAAATGTTCACTTCATTTCTATCAGGATGGTTTGAACTTAACAATTCTATCCCACCACTTTCTTCAGATAGGAAACATGAAACATTGGATGGATTTTGGAAGTAGTCAAAAGAGCCAATTTGTAAGCTTCTGAGCCAATACGCTTGATGATCTGGTAGGGCCCATAAAAATTGGGTGCCAAATTATGTTGTCCTTGAGATTTGAGATGTGTTTTCTTGTAAGGTTGGAGCTATAGAAACACCTAATCCCCTTCCTGAAAAACCATTTGGGAACGATGCTGGTCAACTTGTTACTTCATGCGATTTTGGGCCATGTGGAGGTTATCCTTCAGAGCCACGATGGTGGTTGTGCGACCTTGTAACATGTTATCAATATATTGGACCTTGGATGTGCCTGGAAGATATGTAGTGACTATCAGAGGCCATTAGACATACACAACTCCATATGGTGTCATTTTAGTGGTCGTGTGATAGGAAGTATTGTACCACCATTCTGTTGGAAGATTGGTTGTTGTCATTGATGTCAACCCTAGTCATGGGTTTTGTACTGCAAGATTGATGAAGGTATTTGGACATGAAGGAAAATGCACATGCATATACAACACCCATGGATGGATAGTATACATCATGTTGTTTTCAGTGGTATGTGGCACGTCACGTGGATCCTCATGGTTGAGGAGAAATGAATTTTTGAAGATGACAAGTGAATTGTACATGAGTACTGAAGAAGATGATTAAAAAGAAAAAAATTACAAAATAAAGAGAATGTCGGGTCGGCCCTAATGTTAAAAGGAAGTGACATGATAATTTATAAATAAACATCGTTATATATTCATTTGATACAAGTCAATTTAAGAATAAGTAAAAGGCCGGAGTTCAAGGGAGGGTGAAGTCTTTTTGGTGATGTGTTCTAAAGAATGTTATTTTCAGGTCATCTTACCATTTTTTGCTATAATTTTTCTAGAGCGATTCCAGATGGTGAAATAAACTGTAATTGAGAATACTAATCAATTTGCCTCACGGTAAAAATTTACAAATCTCTTGATTCAATATAATTGTGGAGATACACTCTACGGAAGATAGGGGTTTTGACCAGATCTGAAGCTAGTCAATAAGCAGTGTTAGAGATGCAAAGCAGTCCATAGCGATCTTCCTTTTATAATCCAAATGGTGGAAAAATTTCATTGGAAAGCATACAAACTTTAGTTTCTTGTGTCTTGATTTTAGAGTGGATGTTAATTATTGAGCGCGGGGCATTTTGTTCAAGTTGGGTCTTCTGAATAAAGTCTACCATTCTTTCTATAACCTCTTTTTGAGGAGGATTCAAGGAGTGAAAATTGGAGGAGTTTCAGAGAATACGTGAGTAATATTATCTATAGGATCAGTACTCCAAGAATTGAAGAATTAGAAATTGAAGAAGTCACAGGGAAACATTATGGGGTTCTATGTGATGATTGGTTGATGGTGATGGTTAATGTAAGTTTTATTATAGGAAACATATCAGGTTCTATGTGATGATTGGTTGATGGTGATGATTTTAATGTAAAATTTATTATCTACCATATATTCTTGGGCAAGGTGGAAGGAAGGGGCAAAGATGGAAAGTTAAAAAATCTCTTGATATTGGAGGATTGTATATTCCTCTTAGAGGTTTATCCTCCCTTTACATTTCGAAAACATAGCTACTGCTTTGCAGGAAGTCGTACTTCCCTTGACAAGCTTATTGATTATTTCTCATATATTGTGCATGGTGTATTGTGGTGTATTGGTGTAACTCTTAAACTATTATTCATTTCTCATTGGACATAATTGAATATGGTTTAAGTATAATTGAAAAAGGTTTTTTAAATTGTGCCAAATCTTTGATTCAACCCCTCTCAGTATCAACAATTGTGTCAGGCGGGTTACCTTGATCTGAGTTTAACCCTTGGAAAGAATCTATCTTGAAATGGAAAGGAAACATTCAAATGGGATTCCACCATTTGATGGAAGCAATTTGAATACTAGAAAAATAGAATGGAAACTTACTTGAAAGCTCTTGGAAATACAGATGTTTGGATCTGAGTTGATTAGGATACAATGCTTTGAAGAAACCAAGATTACCTTTCAGAAGGAAGCAAAAGGAATAACAAAGTGGCAATAGATACCATCCTGGATGGATTGGCAGATACAATGAAATACAAGGTGTGATCATGTGCATCAAAAAAAGACTTTGGGACAAGCCTACAAAGAACTTGTCTGAGGAAGAAGCGAGAAGAAGAAGAAAGTTGAAGAAAGATTACAACATCTAGGATTTCAAAGAAGAAAATAGAGGTTAAGTTCTTTGCTTTAATTGTGAAGAAAGGAGTAGGTCCGTTAATTTGAATGTCCTCATCCAGAGATTGAGAAAGAAATGATGAAGAAAGAAAATTCCAATGAAGAGAAGAAAATCATAAAAGAAAAAAATTATTCAACTTGAAGATGAGAATCTTAAAAATTAAGAGCATGTTGAGATTGAAAATAGCAAGCTCAAGACATGCAAAGAAAACTAAAGTGAATTGGTTAGTTGTGAAAAGGCGGTTGTAAGCTTAAAGAAACAATTAGAAGACTTCCGGAAACTAAGAGAAGAAGCCATTTCCTTGAAAATTCTACTAGAAGAAGAAACAATAAGAATAGCATAAGTAAAGAGGTCCAAATGATAAAGAAAGTGATTGAGAAACTTGAACAGAAGTTGTCTCATTGAGAAAAGATCTTCAAAAAAAAGTGCCAAGAAGTGTACATCTTGGATGCATGGGTGAAACTTCATACAAAAGATTCAAATACCATGAAGGTTGAAGAAAGAGCTACAGAGGCAGTTGATGAGAAGTGGACCAAAATACCAGAAAAAAGAATGAATGATTACCAAAGAGATGAATTTCCAAGAATACCTCCTACATGCTTTAGGAATCAAAGCTTCAATCAGCCATGAAGGAAACTACAGAAAGAGTAGATCATAGACGGACTGGTTACAAAGAAGGTCACTTACTCTCGGGTATAAAAATTTCTTTCTTGGTCATTGGCCCTTCTTGAAAATTTTGGACACAAGACAATTGTGCAGAATCCAGTAAGAGAAAGGAACAAATACATGAAAGAAACATGAATGGTGTAAAAAGAAGATATGGAAATAATTGTGGATTTTTTCCAACTTGAAGTTATAATTCATTTTACCCATTGATGGACAAAAATATTGTATACTACAAATGCAATTATCTTGGTCACAAAGCAGTAGATTGAAGATATATGAAAGAAGATGTCCCTATACCAACCCTGATGTATGGGAAAGAGATTCAAATAATGAAGATTGTCGGGCATTAACCCTTGAAGAGATATAGAAGAAGATGAATGGTACATAAGCAGTGGATGTTCTTCACACAATGACACAGGATCAAGACAAGTTCATTAGCTTGAAAAGAAAGGATGGCAATGTTGCATTTGAGAATGAATCATCTGCCAAAATACTTGGAGAAAGGTGTAGTAGAGCTTGGAAAGAAAAAATGTAAAAAGAAAATAATGTTCTATTGGTTGAAGATTTGAATCATAATATACTGGTGTTAGTAAAATGTGTGATCAAGAATTACACTCTTACATTTGATTCACGAAAATGAAAAATCAGCTCTTTCAGGAAAATTGGTTGAAACTGCAACAAGAGACCGAACAACATACATCTTAGACATGAATAAGAGAGAGAGAGGGCAAAATCCAAACAAAAGGATTCCAGGAAGAAAAGCGCCAAAGACCAAAAATAAGGATGAAGTATTATTGAGTGCCACATGTTTAGGGAGCTGACCCCAAGAAGGTTTTTCCAATTAAACTCAGGGGGAGAAGCCATACCCTTTGCCATTTATGTCAAAGGGGAAAATGAATTGGGATCCACTTGAAGTGATAGGAGGGAGCATGGTGTGTTGCCATCAATGACAAAGGGAGATTGTTGGAAGATTGGTTGTTGTCTGATGTCAACCCTAGTCATGAGTTTTGAGTTACCAAGATTGTTGAAGGTATTTGGACGTGAAGGAAAAATGCATGCATATACAACACACATGAGTGGATAGTATACATCATATTGTTTTTGGTGGTATATGTCCCGTCACATGGATCCTTATGGTTAGGAAGAAATGAATTTTTAGATGTAATAAAGTGTATTGTACATGTAGGCCCTGAAACTAATTAAAGAAAAAAATTACAAAAATAAGAAAGTATTCAGGTCAAGCCTAATGTTAAAAGGAAGTGACATAAATGGTATAAATAAACATTATTATACATTCATTTGATACAAGAATCAAATTCCCGGAGAGGGAATAAGAAGTAAAAAGCGGTTCAAGGGAGGATGAGAAGTCTTTTGGTGATGTGTTCTAGGTATGTTATTTTGGTCATCTTACCATTTTTGCTATAATTTTTTTTTTTCTAGAAAAATTCAGATGGTGTAATCACTATGGTACTGAGAAGACATATCAAAGGTACCTCTGGTAAAATTTCAGCTCTTGATTCGCTATAATTATGGATACATACTCTGTGGAAGGGCTGGGTTTGTGACCGATCTTGAAGCTAGTCAATAAATAGGTGTTCGAGTAAAATAGTCATAACTTCTTCATACAAAATCAAATGGAAATTTAAGACCACTTCATTTGGAAATAGTACAGACTTTAGTGTCTTGTGTGATGATTTCAAAATAGGATGTTAAATAAGTGGTAGCGGGGCATGCTATGAATTGGGTCTGAGCAGGACCGGGGAATTGAATAAAGTCTACATTCTTTCCTATAACCTCTTTTTGGGAGGATTAAAGTGAAAATTGGATGAGTTTCAGAGGAAATACATTGAGTAATATTATCATAGGATCATAGTACTCAGAATTGAAGAATGTCAGAAATTGAAGAAGTCTTGGAAAGCATTATCGGGGTTCTATGTGATGATTGGTTGATGGTGATGATTTAATGTAAAAAGTTTTATTATCTCTCATATATTCTTGGGTGGAAGGAAGGGCAAGGATGGAAGTTAAACTCTCTCTTGATATTGGAGGATTGTATCTTCCTCTTGGAGGTTTATCCCTCCCCTCTACATTTTAGGTATGGCTACCTTTAGGAAGTCATTACTTCCTTGAACAAAAACTATTGATTATTTCTCATATATTGTGCATGGTGTATTGGTGTAACTATTAAACTGTGTTCATTGCTCATTGGATATAGTGAATGGTTTAAGTATAAGTTGAAAAAGGTTTTTCAGTGTGCCAATCTTTGATTCACCCTTCTCGATATCAACACATTTTCAAGGGAAAGCCATTACTTATTTGGTGTTGTTTTATGCGAAGCAAAACACTACAAATGGAGTTTCCAAAAGATTTGACCACTTACTGTTTGGCCATCGGAGACTGGGGTTGATAGGTTGTGCTCATGTTTAGTTGGGTGCACTGCAATTTAAAAAACTCTTGCCAATAGGTTCTAGTGAAAGTGGGGTCACGATCATATACAATAAAGGTTGGCATGTAATGTAACTTGAAAAAATGATAAAGAGGGAGAAACTTATGACGAGTGTCATTGTGAAAGGGTGAGGTAAATCAAAAAAATGAACATAGTGGGATGGGCGATCAACCACACCACCACCATGATGGTGAAGTTTTTCCAACTTTAGGAGGCCACCATAAAATACATGGAGATGGCTGTCCACATTAATGTTGGAATGTGTAAGGGTTGTAGGGTGCCTGGCGACTTGATAGTTTCACCTTGTGCGTTGGCACACCTCATCTAATTGACAAATTAGGAAGTATATCCCTTCTTCATGCCTATCGAGAAAAAGAGCGACAAACATGAGAATATAATGGTTGGAAGCTTGAGTGACCTGCAATGGTTGATGAGTGAAACTCTGTTAAGAGTTATGGCTTGAGTGCTGAAGAGGGTGATATAACCAAGTGATCCTTATATCTGAGAGTATTGTCTTGCCAAGTGTAGCTAGTGGAAGGATTAGGGTCCTCTTGAGCTTATTTGGATTATCCTAAGAGATAATTAGTTAATGTGAGCCACTCTGGCGTACATCCTGATCAATTCATGGTGGTAAGATAAAGGAAAAAGACACCATCCTCCTCATGATAATAGGTGACAAAAATCATCACTATGTTTTTTTTTCCCTTTTTGTAGATGATTTCATGATCATAACCCAATATTTTAGTTAGCCACTATTTTTGTTCAGGGTATGATAACCTCTGCTCCAAAAAATGCTTAGATTATGGTGATTTGTTTTGATCTAAAAATGACATCCCAAAAGGTATGGCCTCCATGTGTGCATTTCATGTAGAATGGAAAACATTTATTTTTCATAAGTGGATCTACCCAAGTTATGGCCATTCAATGCTTGGTTAGTAAAGGCTAGAGGTCGACCCTCTTGGGTGAGGACTGTGCCTATACTAGTGCTCAAAGCATCTGATTCCACCACATTTTTTTTTGAAGTTAGGAACTGCTAAGATATGAGTAGTGTACATGGATCTCTTTAACTCGATGAAGGCTTGCTCCATAGCAGGTGTCCAATGAAATTCATTCTTCTTGAGAAGATCGATCAAGGGATTAGCAATTTTTCTACAATGGTGGAAAAATTTCCTTTTATAGCCTGTGAGACCGAGAAAACCATGTAGGTACTTTAAGTCCATAGACCATGACCACTCTTGCATAGCTTGTATATTTTTGGGTTCCACTTTTACCCCTTCTCGACCTACAATGTGTTCCAATTATTCCACTTCACTGGCTCCAAGGGAACATTTGGTCCTTTTTACAAACAATTACTTGTCCTGTAGCAAGTGAAGAGCAGTCCACATGAAGAGTGGCTATCCATGTGCTATTGTAAAATGAGGATTTAATCAAAAGAAATCCGGACAAACTACTCCGAAGGCAAGGTTTCTTGAGTTTATTCATAATACTTTGGAAGGTAGATGGAGCATTGCATAGGCCAAAAGCATGGCCAAGAATTCATAATATCCTTCATGAGTTTTGAAAGAAGTCTTCTGAATCTCTTCCTCCTTCATCCTAATTTGGTGAAGACATAGGCACCTTGGAGTTCATCCTTAGTCATCAATGACGAGAATGGGAAACTTGTCTTTGATTGTCAACTTATTTAGGACTAGAAATCATGACACATGCACTAAGTACCTTATTTATTTAATACCATCACTACTAGTGAAGAATATGGGCTTGTACTATGGTGAATTACACTTGCATCGAGTAATTCTTGTACCATCTTTTGGATTTCATTGTTTTGAGCAAATAAATATCTGTAGAGTCTTAAATTGGGTGGTTGACTTTCTGGAAGGAGAGGGATTTTATGATCATGCTCACCATGTGAAGGAGGTAAAGGCAATGGGTACCCCTCAAATACATTGGGGTATTTTTCCAATATTAGTTGCAAGCTAGGAGGAACTACCAGAGAAGCATGTTCAGTGACCTGGATGAAATTAAATTGAGAAATCACACCATGATGTCTTTAGATCAACAAATTTTCTATTTGAGATATGATGATTTCAAGAGATCCCACTTGGATACCTTAAAGGGTATAGGAGTGAGCCTCTTGGTGAAAGCTCATATATAATTCTTGATAATCCATTGTGATTGGTCCCCAAAGTGTAAAGCCATTCCACACAATATCACAACCACCCATGGAAATATAGAGAACATCACGGGTTTCAAATGATAATCACCCATTTGGAGTTTGGCATTTTCACAGTGGCCCCCACACTTCATATTACCTCCATTAGCAATAAGAATTTGAAAATTAGAAATAGAATGAACCAAAGTAATGGAGCTCATCCAACAAGCCTTTGATGAATCAAAATTATGAGTGCTACCACTATCAATCAATACCACAACCAACCCTATGTTTGATGTATCACTTGATCTTCAATGTCTCTGAGGATGAGATACCTGAAACTACATGAAGTGATATGACCAGTTCCAGTGAGTCCACAGGATTGACAACTAGATCTTCAACATGATCACTTTAGGCCAAATCCTCCTTTGGATCACGGATCTTCATGCGATGGGATATTGCTAAGTAGGGGAGGAAGTTGATGCATCAATATGGAAGAACTTTTCTCTACATTTTATTCCACTGGTGCACATTTTCATCACAATAGTAGAAAAGTCGTTGCTTGCATCATTCCACCATTTTGGATGGAGAGAACTTTTGGACCTTCAAGGTTTTTATGTAGTTGTCTTTGGCCCTTGAAGAGGGATGATTATGGAAAATGAAGCCTTGAGAGGATTGTTCCTAAGGATAGTCTGCTTCCACGGCTAATTTATGCACCTACAACCATTAGTAGGATGATGCATGCTCACATGAACCTTGATGAAAACTCCTTTAAGTCAGCGATGAACATTCAAGGTAAAATTTGTTAGATAAGCCCTGGATTCGATAGACAAGCTGTTCAAATGTTGTGATGGTCACGATCTTGATCCAATTTGGGTGCCCAACTTCATGATATTTACCCAAAATGGTCACGATCAAAAACAAACACAAAGCTGCTTTGAGGTGAGCGTGCTCCAAGTCACGAGAAATCGGGATAACACTTCTTATGCATTGCCACCATTACCTGGATTCTTGATATAGGTATAGAACCCAAACATGGAGTTTGGTCTCATTATCCCTAATATCATGGAGAACGAAGTATTGTTCCATTTGATATACCCACACCCTATTGGGTTAGAACCATCATATTTATGCATGTCAATTTTGGGCACCTTATTCCAAGAGTTTGTAGACCCCCAAGGGGAGTGGGACGATTGAGTATGGTCATGCTAGGAAGACTGTGGGTCATATGGAATGTGCTCAACATGCTTACCCTTGAGGCCATGCAACACCTCTTCCAGTTGTTGGGATATTGATTCATGTAATACCTTGATGGATTTAATTTCTTCCTCTTAGGGATGCTTTCCTAGAGTCAAGGTCATCATGGCTCTGGGAGCGGGTAGTAGGCATGGTGGAGGATTGGGTAGCTGGTGAGGTGTTGGGATGAAAATTTGGGTCACAAAATTTGATAGGTACTATGGTGATTGTTGTAATAGAGTTTGAATGTTTCTCTCCTTAATATTTTCATCCTAAATGTGTATGAGGATCACCATTTCCTCTTAACTAAGAATCCTCTTACCGCTCCTGAAAACCTTGAATACAATGGAGAAATAATGTGTGAAATCTTTAATGTTCCAGGACTATATATAGTTGTACAGGCTGTCCTTGCTATTTCTGCTGAGTACAGAATTTCTAAGTGAATGCACGATGTGAGATACACCATTACCTCGGATTACGGCCTGTGTATTCATTAACCAGAAGCTCCATATAAGGTTGCGTAATCGCTCAACTGTCTCACATATTTCCCACCTTTTCTCCTTTGTTTCCTATGACGATTTGTCTCCCATTCAGAAACATGGAGCCCAAAACTGATGTTCAATTGAAGATCGATGAGAATGGTTGGGTTATTCACATCAAGAGAAGTCTCGATCTACAGCTAGAAGAAGAAGAAGTGAAGGAGTTGGCTGTGTCCGTTTTTTAATGTGCCCAAAGGATTATTGGCAGCAAAGCACTACAACAACTATAGCTAATCAACACCAGGTCTAGTACCAGAAAGGAGTCTGCCCTCCTCAGAACAACTGCTGATTTGCGGGATTGGACTGGATGGCTGTCTATTATGCAGTCGACAGCTGATGTTGTTGCACCTTCACCATGGAGAATTTTTGGTTGTGAGAATGGATTGCGATTATTCGAAGAGGCAAGAGATGGAGAATTTAAAAGCAAGCGCTGGGGCGATCATCGAGCAATGAAGGCGGTTGGTGTTGGGGATGCAACCTGTAAATCAATATTTGAGACTGTTATGGCTCTTGGACCATCTAGATTAGAGTGGGATTTTTGTTATCTCTGTGGTAAAGTTATTGAGCACTTGGATGGTCACACAGACATTGTTCACAAGCAGTTCCACAGTAACTGGCTGCCTTGGGGATTGACACCAAGAGATTTGTTGCTACTTCGTTACTGGAGAAAAGAGGATGATGGCTCCTATGTGATACTTTATCATTCTGTGGAGCATATGAAGTGTCCACCTTGTCGTGGTTTTGTACGTGCCAGCATAAAAAGTGGAGGATATGTGATATCACCATTGACTCGTCCCCAACAACATGCATCTGCAGTTGTGAAACACATGCTAGTTGTAGATTGGAAATATTGGAAATCTTATTTACTATCTTCCTGTGAAAGGAATATAACTCTTCAAATGATTGGGCGCATTGCAGCTATGAGAGAAATGTTCAAGGCCAAATTAGTACATTATCCATGTTCTGAGTTATCATCGTGTGAGCTAATTAATGAGAATGCAACAATACAAATGAATGGAAGACATGTAAGAGGGGACACAAGTCGAATGATAGAACAAGAACAAAGCTCTGATGTTACATGATGCTTTACTTCAAGCAAATGATTCAGCTGGCTCATTCCTTCAATTTAGTGATGCAATGAATGAATTCATGATGTACGAAGGGGCTCAAACCATGGATCAGCTGGCTAGATTGGATCAATGCTCAGAACAATTTATAGAGACTGAGGAGTATCCAGATTATGAACAAGCATCTAAGTTCCAGTGTGGAGGGCAGAATAGGTTTTCGACAGCTGCAGTTTTTGTCAAGCGTTTGCATGAGCTTGCTTCTGCAGCTCAGAAAAGATCACAAGTGGACACAATTGGAGCGCATGATGATGCAGATTTTCTTAGCTATGAGGCAACATGCACCTTGACAAAGGCATGGACATGGAACTATTTATCCACGTCGAAGAAGAACTAGAATACTAATGCAGTCTAAATTTGAAGGAGAAATTAACATCAATGTTAATTTAGAAACGTATGCGAGGCCATTTAAAAAGGTTAGAATTGTGACCTGTCTTCGAGCGTTGAAAATTATACGCCCTATGGCAAGATTTAAATATGCTGCGAGAAGAAAATAGAGTGGATACGAATACATTTGTTGCAATGATGCCAAAGTATGCAGGAAGTGTTACACCTGATGTGAGTGTTATACGTTTGGAGATCTACTATACGGAGCGGTCAAAATCTCGTGATTAAAGAAATAAAGAGGCCCGGAAGAAGCATTATTGCCCTAATATTAACCGCATTATGCACCATGAACGTGGACCAATCACGTGATTTCGGGGATTTGAATATCGTTTTGCATGCTACAACATTTTCCCCAAAAGCCCGAAGGCCGATGAGAGAATTTGCGCGTGTCAAAAAAGAAATATAAAAGTTTCGGCAAGATGGGTGATAGCTATTGGAGCAAGGATCAAATTACACGCTGGGATACAAATATGCTTTTCTGAATATATGGTGAGAAATCGCATTGATTGGTCCGTCACGTGAATAAGAACCATCGATGTATTTGTAAGTTGTATGCGTTAGCTCCTTAGGGATTGGGTGGAATGCATCGTGGAAGAAGGATCTAGTACTTGCGTCTCTGAGCATTTTGACCTAAAATTAAAGATTTAGTTGTATTTTTCAATTTTAGTAAAATTAACGTAATAATTAGTTAAAATGAGTTAGTTAGCTGTCGGTGTACCAACCTCCTTTAGAGAGGAATTTATAGAATAGATTTATTGTATGCATTAGAGGGAAGCACGGAGGAAGCTCACGAGAAGGCGGAGAGAGATCACGTATTAGAGCCTTGAGTTGTTGTTTGAGAACAGAAACTGAAATTTTAGTCGATAACTTTGTTTTCTTGAAGTTATGAGATTCATTACGGTCATTTATTTTGCTATGTCCTCTTTTGTCTTATATTCTATCTGCTCTTTGTTGACTGAGTTAAATATGTTTGGAATTCATTTTAATGCTCCTTTGATTGATAAAGGTTTGTTTCATAGTGGTATTGAGAATTACTCGATTAGTGCTCGTATCTATAGTCATTAGCCTTTAGTTTTTTCTTCCAAGTCATAGTGAAAATTCTCCTTGATTGATGCTTTCACTATAGTGGCTCTTTTCTTTTTCTGCTGTTAAATCATGATCAATTATAGTTGAAAGAAAGACCTACCTTGCCTCATTCTCTGCAAGTAATGAGAACCATTATGATATTCCTCTCACGGTTTCATGACTCCATGCCCAATGGACTTATTTCCCCTGTATCGTATCGGACGACTAAACACCTTTCTAATAAGAAATTTGGCCTTCTTATTGTAATCATTGAATATTCCTGAATAAAGAGCCCAACCGTTGTTTAAAACGTCTCACGGAGTGTATTATGTCAGAAGTGCACTCAAATTAAATTTTGATTTTGGCACTGCTTAAATCAAGTTCTGAGCGATAAATAAATTTTTCATTTTACAAATGTGCTAAGGCTTGGCTCTATTACAGTCTAGAGTCGACTCTTGCGACAACATTTTTTAGCGTTGTTTTCGGGGACGGTTTTGGAAGGTCTCCATATTCCTTGGGGTACGACAAAACTTAGATCTATTCCTTGATAGTGAACAAGGATAGAAAAAACTTCTAAGGCTACCTTTATCTTTCACTTGGCGACTCCTTGGTTCGTAGACTCTACATGATTTTGTTGGCGCCTCCACTGATCTCAAATGTCGAATTCATTCGTTGCTCGGATTGCTGCCAGGTTTGCTCCTCTAGACTTTGCAAATGTTTGTGGCTTTCCAAACACTGTTCCATACATTAAAATTTGGGGGGATATCTTTCCTAAATTTGGAGAAGATGAGTACGATAATCCTGGTCAACATTTATTCGAATTCCACAATCTCATGCAAGAGTTAAATATACATCATGAAGACGTCCTCATGAAATTGTTTATGTTTACATTGGGAAAGGATGCTAGACCTCGTATAAATCTTTACCCCATTCTATTATTCATACGTTGAAATGTTTCACACACTTTTCCATCAACATTGCAAGAGAATGTATTCTGCCGAAATCCTTTTGAAGGTTGTTGTGATACAAGTCCTCTGGAGGAGGAGGAGGAAGAAACAATAGAAATTTCCCAAGTTGATGCAAACGATCAGTATGAAGAAGGGGTGGCTCATGAAGATGCGGATCTTGTGAACTTACTCCAAGGCAAGAGGTAAATCTGTTTTTAAATGGCGTCAGTCAGGTATTTCATGAAATTCTATAGCATGTTAATGAACCTATTTGTGATGATTTCCTATCAGAAGAGCAGATTCTAGACTCTACTTTGCTTCATGAAAAAGAAATTGCGGCCATGATTTATGATCCTGAACATCATAAACAAGAACATAAAATAGTCATGGATGTTGTAGAAACTCAGGATCACATGTTTTTCCAAGACCCTTTTGCTTTGATTATAGATGCATTCAATGGAGGAATATGCTATATCATGAACATTTGGTCACAAGAATACATTAGAAAGTTTTGGACATCCATGATCGCCAATAGGTCAGTTGGAAGTTATTGGTCTCTTTTTTTCAGCCTGCTTGAAGAAAGTATAAAAAAATTTCAAGCAGAAAACTTGATTGTGGGATTGGCTTCAGCGGCATTTTCATATCATCACGATGCGGAAATCTTTCAGTAGCTAGAGTAGATAATGTATATAAATAAGTGACTTCAAGCACTGAATTCGGCCGGTAGTTTTCAGCTGTTTTCGATTCGGTTTTCAGGTATGGTTTGGTTTAAAGCATGGCTGACTCATAGGTTTAAATATTGAAATCCTTCTGCTCGGAATCGTTGCAGGTGCTAAATTGATAGAGTTGAGGATTTTTGAGGCCATTTTATTGATGCGGTACATTAGTCTCACGGTTCTTGGCGGCTTTCTTGGGAAATTGCCATCCTAGAATGGAGCCTATGTTGTAGCGAGTTTGAATGTTTCTCTCCTTAATATTTTCATCCTAAATGTGTATGAGGATCACCATTTCCTCTTAACTAAGAATCCTCTTACCGCTCCTGAAAACCTTGAATACAATGGAGAAATAATGTGTGAAATCTTTAATGTTCCAGGACTATATATACAATTATCTGGTATCTTTGCTATTCTTTAAGATGCAGAACTTCTAAGTGTATGCCTGATATGGGATTACACCCATTACCTCCGTTCTGGTCTGTGTATTCCAGAAGCTCCATATAAGGTTGCGTAATCACTCAACTCTCACATATTTCCCACCTTTTCTCCTTTGTTTCCTATGACGATTTGTCTCCCATTCAGAAACATGGAGCCCAAAAATGATGTTCAATTGAAGATCGATGAGGATGTGAGAATCCTCCTCCTGCTCCTGAAAACCTTGAATACACTCGAGAAATAATGTTCGAAACATTTAGTGTTCCAGGACTTTATACAAATGTACAGGCTGTCTTTGCTATTGCTGCTGGGTACAGAACTTCTAAGTGGATACCTGTTATGAGATTACACCCATTACCTCCGTTCTGGCCTGTGTATTCATTAACCAGAAGCTCCATATAAGGTTGCGTAATCACTCAACTCTCACATATTTCCCACCTTTTCTCCTTTTTTTTCCTATGACGATTTGTCTCCCATTCAGAAACATGGAGCCCAAAACTGATGTTCAATTGAAGATCGATGAGAATGGTTGGGTTATTCACATCAAGGGAAATCTCGATCTACAGTAGAAGAAGAAGAAATTAACGAGTTGGCTGTATCCGTTTTTAATGTGCCCAAAGGATTATTGGCAGCAAAGCACTACAGCAACTATAGCTAATCAACACCAGGTCTAGTACCAGAAAGGAGTCTGCCCTCCTCAGAACAACTGCTGATTTGCGGGATTAGACTGGATGGCTGTCTATTATGCAGTCGACAGCTGATGTTGTTGCACCTTCACCATGGAGAATTTTTGGTTGTGAGAATGGATTGTGATTATTCAAAGAGGCAAGAGATGGAGAATTTAAAAGCAAGCGCTGGGGCGATCATCGAGCAGTGAAGGCGGTTGGTGTTGAGGATGCAACCCGTAAATCAATATTTGAGACTGTTATGGCTCTTGGACCATCTAGATTAGAGTGGGATTTTTGTTATCTCCGTGGTAAAGTTATTGAGCACTTGGATGGTCATACAGACATTGTTCACCAG
>SNQJ01S0202254.1:0-16577 GCA_010110895.2 Picea sitchensis | reverse complement strand
CATTGTAGGACAATTGAGATGTAAAAACAAGGAGTAATGACAGTAACAATGGACATGAATACATACATACTTGAATGATATAAACTCTAACGGTTCACAATGCAAATAATTTTTTCACTTGTAAACTCTCATAAATGTGTTTTATTCAATAGGAAACAAATTTGCAATAATAATAGAGCTTAACAAGTCATGCATATAAATGCAGAGATAATGTGAGTACAAAAGCTAACTCTTTGAAATGCAAGTTTAATGTCTACAATGAAAACATTAAAGTGACATTATTGTATAGTTTAAAATTCATGGGCACAAAATATTCCTTGAGTTCCAAGTTAGTTTTTAGAAAATTCCTACTTCAATGACACTTATGTCACTTATGGTAAGATTTCAACATGTATTAGGTGTAAATTCTTTGAGGGACTCCATAATATTTCCATATTTTAAGCAATTTAACTATTTTAAGCAATTTAAGATCCTTGATTGACTAACTTGTGTGGGAAAATAAATGGATGAATATGGTTTGGTTTTTAAAAACATATTCTACAAAGATTTTTAAACCTAAAAAAATATACCATAAACCATTTTAAAAACTAAGAAATATACCCATAAATCAAAATGGATCGTGTCTAATGAATTTATGACACCTTGATCATCTTTAAGGATTTCAAGACCAAAATTAATCAATAAGCAATGAATTAATGCATCATGTGTAAAGAATCATGTAGGATACATTTACTTTGGGACACCTTTACTCCCTACCTTGCTCCATTAGCTTATAAAAAAAATAAGTGAGAGCCCTCTTAGTACCTTTAACCTTTTTATTGGATATAATTTGTTATAGAAGTTACTAACCTTCCTTATTAAGTCAAATCTTTTGGACAACCATCTCCTAGAGAATATTAATTAATAATTCTAATCTTTCAACCTTTTTCTTGGATATTGTTATGGAAGTTAGTAGCCTTCGTTATGAAGTCCAGTCAAATGTATTAGACAACGACCTTTTAGAGAGTATTAATTAATAATTCTAATATTTTAGACAACCACCTTTTAGAAAGTATTATTATTAATTAATAATGTATTCAACCTTCTTATTGTGTATAGTCATACCACCTCCTCTTAGAAAGTAGTAGTATTATTAATTAATAATGTAGTCTATAGTCGCAGAAGTTACCAATTCTTCTTATGAGGAAAAGTTTGACATGCAACCATATATCTGACTTTTAAATAATGATGTTGTCACTAGGAAAATGGAGTTCATTTTTATAATAAAGCCTTCATAGGAAGAGTATATAAACATTATTTTTAATGATTGATTGTCTCCTTGACTTTTCCGACCATGTTTTTTTTAAAAGAAGCAATCAAATTTTAAGTTTATTTTTAAGGATTTCAATTTTTATTTATAAACTAGGTAAAGGTTTATTGACATAAATTTCCTTAAATTTTACATGCATAAATAACTAATTATTCTTTTCAATAATATTACATTTCATGGAGATGAATGTCAATACTTGAAAAAACAAGAATCAAGTTATCCACATTCTCAAAGGTTAAGGGGATGGGATTTTTGCCATTGATTTTTCCATTAAATTAAAGCCACTTGCAGGCCTCATTTTTCTACAACTACATTGGGCTCGATAACAATGTCTTAAATGATATTTAAGAAATATATTATTAAAATTGTACTCAAATTATGATTATCCTCTTTGGTAGTTGTTAAAATGATATTTAAAACACCAGTCAACGAAGCTACGTTTATGCTCATGAAAAAGTCATTTGGGAAATTTCAAGATGATACTTAATGTTTTTTATGAAGCATTTACCATTTAGTAGTACATATCAACATTTTTTTTAGTGTACAAAACAATTTTCCTTGTATTTTAGGAAAAATGTTCATTCAACAATCGACTTCTAAACTAATCTTTCCAAAATCCGAAACCAATGTTACCAAAAATTGTTTTTTATATTAAACATTTGAATCCTAACATAGATCTAATGAATAATTGTTGATCATGTTAAAAAAAATTGAAAGGCAAAAGCTATAAAAAAAAAATTACATTATAGATTTAGCATGGACACCGCATTGATGTTAAAGATGGGGACAATTTCCTATGATTTATGAATCAAAGGATCATGCATTATGGTGTGGTGTGGTTTCCCTGCTTCCCCTTTTTTTTTATCCAACCTTTGTTAACCAGCTTCAAAATAGGTTGATTTGCAATTGTTAGGGCTCTCTCATGCTCTTTCTCATTATTCTTTAACATATTTATCTTTAGGTATTGTATCCCTATATTTCTTAAAATATTTCCTCTCCATCCCCATTTGAATCCCTCTTGAAAGGGTTTACAGGTAAAAAGATAACTAGTTTCCTTAGGGGGTTTCCCAACCCATCTTGGGGTGGATCATGGCCATTTATAGTAGTGACATCCCCATTTTGGGGAAGAGAATTAGTTGTATCATAACCTTCTTGATTTGGTTCCATACACAATTCATCATTTCCATTGTCTTTTCACTAAGTATATTTACATGTTTTTCCTTTTTGTGTGCAAAGGACTTGCCTTCGAGAAAGAAATAAATATCCAAATTCTCATGCTAAAGCATGTCCTATCATGGAAAGATATATGTTCATAATATAAAATTTGCTCTTGTCTACAATACTCGTACGTTTTTAGAGGCTAGTTTAAGATAAGATCCAAAAGTAACTCCATTGGCCTTGAGAGAATTTTTGTTCCATAATTCTATAAAGAGATAGAGAAATATTACCCATAACATAATCGAAGAAAATGACTATGTATGTGGATTAAATCCCAGAGTTAATGGTTGCATAAAAGTTCAATGTTTCCCATGAACCAAAGGTCTTTTGTGAAATATGTTACCAAAGGTATTTTGTCAAATATGTTGTAATGTTTTTTAGTACATTTGTTGATGTACTTAATTTCATTGTTTGGGTAGTTGTGTCTTTTAAAATTATTCTTTTAAGGCATTTGTGTATATATAATGGGGAAATGTTAAACTATTAGGATCTATTAATTTCCATGTGGGATTTAGGATAGCACTATGTGGCTCTTGTTACATAAAATATGAAACTAAGTAACTCCTTATTCTTCAATACAGGTGAACAAGTTACTTAGTAAACGAGATTATTATTTATCTCACATTCCATATGTGAAGTGGTATTCTCACTATCAAGTCATATATATTAAGGAGGTCTTGATATCTTTACCCATTTTATTGTTGTGGGTCATAAATGAAATCAAGTGTGTGGATATCATAGAGTTCTATGCTTAATATTAATGAATCAATTCATATTTGATACTAGATGTTTCCCCTACAATTTAATTCTCATATATTAATGGTCCATGTTCATAGATTCACAGAATATTATAAATCGTTTTATCCTTACTCTTTTTAATTTCTAAACTTTTAAGATGGTATGAGATCAACATGTTTTTTAACATGGTATAAGAGCTATTGCACTTTCCTTGGATTAATATTTTGGCATAATGCAACATTTGTTGGAATACTAAGAGGGGGGGTGGATCCGTATTACCCTTTTTCAACAATTAGTAGTTACTTTTATACTTTGTTAATTATCACAATAGATCAACAATGCACTTGTTTGTAAACTCAATTATATAAATATAATTAATAGGAATTACAAGGTCTTTTATGAAGAAATGTGAAGGACACCAATCCTTTTTAGAGAACTGACTCTAGGAGACACAAATCCCCTTCTTTAGGGCACCAACCCTAAGAAGAACCAACTCCCTTGTCTTTAGGGCACCAACCCTAGGAAGCACCAACTCCCTTGTTTTTAGGGCACCAACCCTAAGAAGCACCAACTCCCTTATATTTATGGCAACAACCCCAGGAAGCACCAACTCCCTTGTTTCTTTAGGGAACCAACCCTAGGAAGCACCAACTCCCTTGAATTACACTTAAAGGATATGAATCCTTATGTGCTCCTCCCTTCCACCCTCACTTCATAAGAATCATCGGTTCTTCTTCTTGGACTCTGTTGTTGTTTTGATCTTCTGATCTGGACTACAGAGACACTTTCTTCTCCCCATTCTTTCTTGTTTATATACTCTTCCAACTGGTGTGAGCTATGAAGCATTATGTCCCTTTGTTTGGACCATCACACCTCTTCATTTTAAATTAACAATAATCTCTATTATTATTCAAACATTATTGTGAAGGATTTTAATTCAGTGAGTGTTCTTTTCATAAATTGATCATAGGTATGGATCGATTTCTTTTGACTTGATTCCATGTCTCTAGAAATGTTGCAGAAATCGAATCCTACAGAGGCGCTTCCTTAAAACCATTTACATGTTACCAATAACACAAAACCATGGGATTATTAATTAAGCGATGTACCCAACCCCTCGTGGCTTATGTTTTTGTAACCCATGACTGGGGGTTGTAACCTAGTCCTCTGATACTTCGGCCTTTGGGCATTTTTTCTCTCATCCAAACTTCTAGAGTTTCAACTCTCCGAAGTGGTTACCTCTCACACAAGTTGATCCGATGGTTGGCATGTTTCCCGGAACCGAATCAACGGTCTAGATTTGATCCTTACTTATCTTTCCATTGCTTAATCCAACAGTTGTGACTTAAACAAACATTTAGATGGACGACCATTATTTACTTCGGGTTTTCAGGACTTCCACCCTTTGAAATCTTTCAACCTTTCGGAGTACATTTCACCAAAGTATATCGTACGGTCGATATTTTTTCTTCCATAGATGGATGATCCTTGATTTTCCAGAGGTTTCAAATAGATCGACGACCATGACTTGATCTACAGTTGAGTGGACAATTTTTGTTCACTTCTCACAAGGATTGATCCAATAGTTAACATAAATTATGGGACCAAATCAACGGTCTAGCTTCAATCCTTACTTATCCTTCCACCTCTTAATCCAACGGTTGCGAATTAATCAAAGGTTGAGATGGACAACCACTATTTACTTCCGGACTTCAAAGGTTCGGAGGTCCAGGTAATTGTTGTTCTAATTTCCACTGAAGTTGGTCAGTGCCAAAGTGGTCAACATGGAAGAGATTACGTCATGTTTTGATCTAACGGTCATGATTCATCCTAGAGGATCTTAGATCAACGATTATCATTGAATTCGGCCTTCGATGCTTCGATTATTTGTTGATTTCCCCCGAAGGACAAACTCACAGAGTGACGTAACTTGCTGATGTCATTGTTGAATTGGCATTGGCCGAGTGGCTGCCACGTGTCACATAGATTCATGACTTACGTAACCTTAAAGTGCCAACTGGACCTAGACACTTTTCACCATATGATTGCACCACGTGTCCTTGCTGACGTGGATCTCTTATCACGACACATGTCCTCCTCCTGGATCTAACGATTTTTATCAGTTCTATATCAATGGTCTAGATTCCTTTCGAACTTCGGGACTTTGGGTTATCCATTCCCAATTCTCAATTCTCTCGAAGTGATATTCCCCGAATAAAACTCGAGCAACTTGTCTTCATCTAACAGTCCATTTTTTACACGAAAATCCTAACACGATCCAACGGTTGTCGGGATTTCGGCTATTTCAGAATCTTGTGAATCCTTGATCCAACGGTTGTGATTAGTTCTAGATCAATGGTCTAGATTCATTTCATCCTTCGAGGCTTTGGGTTATTCATTCCCAATTCTCAATTATACCGAAATTAGATTCCCCAAATAAAACTCCAGCAACTTGTCTTCATCTAACGGTCCATCTTTGATGCAAAAATCCTAACACGATCCAATGGTTGTCAGGATTTCATCTATTTCGAGATCTCGTGAATCCTTGATCCAACGGATGTGATCAACTCTTACATCAACAGTCCAGATTTATTTTTTCCTTCGGGGCTTTGGGTTATTCGTTCCCAATTCTCAATTTTCCCGAAGTGAGATTCCCCAATTAAACCTTGACTTCATATAATGGTTAAGAATTCTCTCATAGTAGATCAATGATCATGGATGATTTTAGAACCGAAACTTGCTCAATCATTAACTAAACCCTTGCATCGCGCAATGGTTCCCCGCCATTGATCTGCCATTACTGAGATCCGATGATCAGGACTTAATCGGATGTTTGATCCGAAGGTCCTCCTCTGTAACTCCCAGATATGACGGTCCTGGTTTGTCTCAAAATATACATCAGTGGACACGATTCTCCATCTATTATTTTGTAGTTTTATTATGGGGATTTCAATCCTAATCATGTTTCTGCAATATGCTTTCCCTACTGATCTTTTTGGTAGATTCCTCTGCATGTTGTTTATAACAACTCATCATCATTGCAATGTGCTTTCCCTTCTAATCTTTTTGGTTTTGTACTTGGATTCTAACTGATCGAGATCATTGATTTGTTGGGAATTCGATCCCGATGGTGTTTCTACATTCCGTTGATCTCGTGAAATCTAATACACTGTCTCTCCTGAGCTGTAGGTATATTCCTCTACATGTTGTTCATAACAAATCATCATCACATCATAATGACATCGTTTGTTGACATCAATGACAATATGTCCAATAATTTCCCCCTTTGTTATTGAGGGAAACACACTAACTTCATACACAAACTCCCCCTATGATGATGCTTCTCTCCTCTGAAGTTACTCTCCCCCTTTGACATCAATGGCAAAGGGTTTCTTCCCCTATGATTAATCTTTGTCTATGTGTATGTTTTTGACCAAAATATGAATTCGGGTAACTCCCCCTGCAATCATGCTCTGCCTGCCATAACTGAATGACTTCCCTTGTCAATCTTCTCTCTCTGTCTCTGATTGTTCTCCCCCTTTGCTTCTAAAAGGGTGGTTCTTCATGACAAGCTCTATGCCCGTGTCATCTCTACAAGATGCCATTGATATCGCTATATACAACATACTAACTTCCATTTAGGGTTTTTCCACTTATAACCACTTTGGGACCAACGCATGATCATATCATATGACTTTACTGAGAGAATACATAACCTGCATTGTTCTTGGGTAGATGAAGACCTGCAACAAACTATGGAAGAACCTGCATAGAGTTATATCATCAAACCATGATACTTTCGATGATCCTTGTTATCTATTCATTTTTATGTGCTTCAATACTCATAGGAGTATCAACAAGAACATTTTTTAAGTCTTCCCTAATTTCTCCTTCCCTTATTTGTTTCTATTTATTTTTTTGAGGAGTTTCAGTGGATCATTAAAATAGCATTCGAAAACTTTTGAGATCATCGTCACTCAATTCTTCAAGTTGTTATACTATTGAAGATTCATTATCATCATCACTATTTTGTGCACGAGAAGCTTCTTTATCCTTGTTTTGATAATTTGCCCTTTTTATTTTCCATTTGTTGGGTAATGGATAATCAACTTGTATGACATTATCAAGTTCTGGAATTGTGTCAGATTTTTCTTTAGGAGTTTTCTTGTCTTGACTTGATCTACTTTATATGCATAGATTTGATTATTATATTTCTTATTAGAAGTTTTACCCACCAATCTCCTATTATTAACTTCATCAATCTCAGGAGCAATATATTCATTATCTTTCTTGCTTGGTACTTTAGATTTTCTTTTCCATATATTCTTATTATGTTTGTTAGGGTTTCCTATCTTTAAGGATTGCATTGGTAATCTACACTCTCTGGTTTTATGACCATAGTTGTTGCATTTTTTACATTCAATATTGGAGTTTTGCAAAAGGAGAAAATGAGTTGTAGTTTTTTTTCTCTGTATTGTACCTATTGTTCTTATATCTTTGGACATTTATGTTATTGTATTATCCATAAGCTTTGCAATGTACTGCCTTATGACCAAAATTATTGCAAGAGTAACAGTATTCAATAAATAGATATTTATTAGTGGAATTCCTTCTGATGATTGTATTTTTCTTGTCATCTTTTACTCTAGTAGGGAGTATTGATTTTTGTTTATGTGTAACAGTTTTCAATGGTATCATTTTTGTCTTATTATCTTCTTTTCTTAAAGAGATTTTCAGAGCATCTGCGTAAATGATTGGTTTCTTGACAGATCTTTGTGATGTAGAAGTTGAGTCTTGAGTGTATCCCAAACCAGTCTTGTTGTTTGGTGACCTTTAACTATTAAGACTTTCATCCAAGATCTTTGAACTATTTCCAAATCGTGATCCCTTCTTTTCTTTCTCAAGTTCACTTTTTAGCAACTTAATCTCAGTTTCTAGTCTCTCACATACTTGTTTTTTTTATCACTAAGTTGTTTTAAAATGACTTCTTCAATTTTATTAGCATCCAGGAGTTGGGATTTTAAATCACTGATGATCTGCTATGATTCTTTGATAGTTTTTAATGCATCTATTTATTTTGATTGATGTGATTCTTCAAATTCTTGAAGTTGTGCCCTAAGTAGCTTGTTCTTCTTTTTATACTTTCTTAGTTACTCCAAAGCACTAATCAGTTCTTCTTCTAGGTTCACTTCTCCTTCGAATTAAGAATTTTCTTCATCATCTACATCATTACTTTGAGTATTCATTCCCATAAATAGATGCTTTGAATTCTCATCTTCACTCATGTATGAAGAACTGGTGTTTTCTTTAGAGTATAAGTTTTTCTTTTTCTTATAAAATTTCTTCTTGCATTGTTTTTTCTGGTTGTGAACTTCTTCATCATTTTCCTCCAGCTTGGTATAGGGACATTTGTTAGCAAAGTGTCCAATTCTGCCACAGTTGAAACATTTGAAGGGTAACTTTCCTTTATATTTTCTAGATCCTTTCTAGAGTTTCTTCATAAAGTTGGCATCTTCTACATCAGATATGTCTGACTGATATTCATGAGACATATGTTCATTTTTCCTATTTTCTTTAGATGCTTTAAAGATTGTTTCATCTTTTGTTGTTTTATCATTCCATGTTCTTATTTCATATGCTGTAAAAATTCCATGAAGTTGATCAATCGTGAGTGTGTGAAGATCAGACCTATCTTCAATTGTAGAAATTTTGGCATTAGATCTCATAGGTAATGACCTTAGTATTTTTTGCACAATAGGTTTATTTGTAAGTTCTTCTCCTGCTGCTCTAATTGAATTAACCACTTCATCTACCCTATGAAAGTATTCATCAATGTTCTCTTCTTCTTTCATTTTCATATTTTCAAAATGAGTTCTATAGGTCTGTAGTTTGGCTTCTCTGACTTTGTTATCTCCTTCATATATAACCTACAATTTGTCCCAGATTTCTTTGGCTGACTTATAATGCATAACTTTCACACATATAGAATTTTCCAACCCTCCTAGAATTGCATTAACTGCTCTAGAGTTGTCATTGCAGATTTTCTTTCCTGTAGCATCTTTGGGTGGAGTAGTTGGTGTAGTGAAACCATCTAAAACATATTTCCAGATATCAAAACCAAGATCCAATATGAAGTTTTTCATTCTTATTTTCTATAGAGCATAGCCACCTCCATTGAACAATGGTGCTTTGTTGTTAGACATTCACTCTTGTTGATCCATCCTTAAGATCTACCTTCCAGTTGTTTAGACTGTGCTGAAGGTACTAGCTCTGATACCAATTGTTGGAATACTGAGAGGGCGAGGATGAATCAATATTACCCTTTTTCAACAATTAGTAGTTACTTTTATATTTCGTCAATTACCACAATATATCAACAATGCAATTGTTTGTAAACTCAATTATATAAATATAATTAATAGGATTTACAAGGATTTTTATGAAGAACAATGAAAGACACCAATCCTTTTTAGAGCACTGAGTCTAGGAGACACAAATCCCCTTCTTCAGGGCACCAAACCTAGGAAGCACCAACTCCCTTGTATTTAGGGCACCAACCCTAGGAAGCACCAAGTCCCTTGGTTTTAGGGAACCAACGTTAGGAAGCACCAAGTCCCTTATATTTAGAGCACCAACCCCAGGAAGCACCAACTCCCTTGTTTCTTTAGGGAACCAACCCTAGGAAGCACCAACTCCCTTGAATTACACTTAAAGGATATGAATCCTTCCATGCTCCTCCCTTCCACCCTCACTTCATAAGAATAATCAGTTCTTATTCTTGGACTTTGCTGTTATTTTGATCTTCTGATCCAAACTACAGAGACACTTTCTTCTCGCCATTATTTCTTGTTTATATACTCTTCCAACTGGTGTGAGCTTTGAAGCATTGTGTCCCTTTGTTTGGACCATCGCACCTCTTCATTTTAAATTAAAAATAATCTATATTATTATTCAAACATTATTGTGAATACTTTTAATTAAATGAGTGTGCTTTTCATAAATCAATCAAGGTATGGATTGATTTATTTTAACTTGATTCCACGTCTCTACAAATGTTGCAGAAATCGAATCCTGCAGAGGTGCTTCCTTCAAACCATTTACATGTTACCAATAGCGCAAAACCATGGGCTTATTGATTAAGCGATGTACCCAACCCCTCATGGATTATGTGTTCGTAACCCATGACCGGGGGATGGAACCTATTCCTCTGGTACTTCGACCTTCGAGTGATTTTTCTCTCATCCAAACTTCCAGAGTTTCAACTCTCTGAAGTGGTTACCTCTCACATGGGTTGATATGATCGTTGGCGTGTTTCCTGGAACTTAATCAACGGTCTAGCTTTGATCCTTACTTATCCTTCCATCGCTTAATCTAATGGTTGTGACTTAATCAAACATTGATATGGACGACCATTACTTACTTTGGGACTTTGGGACTTCCAACCTCTGCAATCTTTCAACCTTTTGGAGTACATTTCGTAGAAGTACATTGGACGGTCGATATTTGTTCTTCTGTATATGGACGATCCTAGCTTGTCCATAGGTTTCAAATAGATCAAAGGCCATGACTTGATTTGCATTTGAGTGGACAGTTCTCGTTCACTTCTCACAAGGATTGATCCAATGGTTAGCATGAATCACGGGACCAAATCAACGGTCTAGCTTCAATCCTTACTTATCCTTCCACCACTTAATCTGATGGCTGGGATTTAATCAAATTTTTAGATGGACGACTACTATTTACTTCGGGACTTCAGAGGTTTGGAGGTCCGGGTAATTATTGTTCCAATTTCCACCGAAGTTGGTCAGCGCCAAAGTGGTCAACATGGGAGAGATTATGTAATGTTTTGATCTAATGGTCATGATTCATCCTAGAGGATATTATATCAATGGTTATCATTGACTTCGGCCTTCGACGCTTCGGGTAGTTGTTGGTTTCCCCCGAAGGACAAAATCCCATAGTGACGTAACCTATTGACTTGGCATTGATCAAGTGGTTGCCACGTATCACATAGATTAATGACTTACGTAACCTTAAAGTGTCAACTGGACCTAGACACTTGTCACCATATGATTATGCCATGTTTCCTTGCTGACGTGGTCTGTTGATGTGGATCTCCTATCGTGACACATGTCCTCCTCCTAGATCTAACGACTGTGATCAGTTCTAGATCAATGGTCTAGATTCATTTCGGCCTTCAGGACTTTGGGTTATCTGTTCCCAATTCTCAATTCTCTCGAAGTGAGATTCCCCGAATAAAACTCGAGCAACTTGACTTTATCTAATGGTCTAGTTTTTACGCGAAAATCATAACACGATCCAATGGTTGTCGGGATTTTAGTTATTTCAGGATCTCGTGAATCCTTGATCCAACGGCTGTGATTAGTTCTAGATCAATTGTCTAGATTCATTTCAGCCTTCAGGGCTTTGGGTTATTCATTCCAAATTCTCAATTCTCTTGAAGTGAGATTCCCCAAATAAAACTTGAGAAACGTGACTTCATCTAACGGTCCATCTTTGATGTGAAAAGCCTAACACGATCCAACGGTTGTTGGGATTTCGGCTATTTTGGGATCTCATGAATCCTTGATCCAACAGTTGTGATCAACTCTTAGATCAACGATCCATATTTATTTCATCCTTCAGCACTTTGGGTTATTTGTTCCCAATTCTCAATTTTCTCGAAGCTAAATTCCCCGATTAAACCTTGACTTCATCTAACGGTCGAGAATGATCTCGTAGTAGATCAACGATCAGGAATGATTTCGGAACCGAAACTTGCTCAATCCTTAACTCAAACCTTGCATCACGCAATGGTTCCCTGCCTTTGATCTTCCCTTACTGAGATTCAACGGTCAGGACTTAATCGAATGTTTGATCTGAATGTCCTCCTCTATAACTCCCAAATATGACGGTCCCAGTTTGTCCCAAAATCTGCATCAGTGGACAGGATTCTCACTCAATTATTTTCTAGTTTTACTGTGGGGATTTCAATCTTTATCGCATTTCTACAATGCACTTTCCCTTCTAAGATTTTTGGTAGATTCCTCTGCATGTTGTTTATAAAATCTCATCATCATTGTAATGTTCTTTCCCTTCTGATCTTTTTGGTTTTGTACTTTGATTCTAACTGATCGAGATCATTGATCTATTGGGAATTCAATCCTGATGGTGTTTCTACATTGTGTTGACCTCATCAAATCTAATATGTTGCCTCTGTTGAGCTTTAGGTATATTTTGTTGCATGTTGTTCATAACAACTCATCAACACATCATAATGACATCGGTTGTTGACATCAATGGAAACAAATCAATGACAATATGTCATTGAGGGCAACACACTAACTTCATACACAAACTCCCCTTGTGATGATCCTTCTCTCCTCTGAAGTTACTCTCCTCCTTTGACATCAATGGCAAAGGGTTGCTTCCCCTATGATTAATTTTTGTATGTTTGTATGTTGCTGACCAAAATCTGAATTTGGGTATATCCCCCTACAATCATGCTCTATGTGCCATAATTGAATGACTCTCCTTGTCAATCTTCTCTCTTTGTCTATGATTGTTCTCCCCCTTTGTTTCTAAAAGGGTGGTTCTTCCTGATAAGGTCCCTCCCCCTATCATCTCTACAAGATGCCATTGATACCACTATATACAACATACTAACTTCCATTTAGGGTTTGTCCACTTACAAACACTTTGGGACCAATGCATGATCATATCACATGACTTTACTGAGAGAATACATAACCTGCATTGTTCCTGGGTAGATGAAGACTTGCAACAAACTATGTGAGAACCTGCATAGAGTTATATCATCAAACCATGATGCTTTCGATGATCCTAGTTATCTATTCATCTTTTTGTGCTTCAATACTCATAGGAGTATAAACAGGAACAATTTTTAAGTCCTCCTTAATTTATCCTTCCCTTCTTTGTTTCTAATATATATATTTTTTTATTTTATTTTTTTAGGAGTTTCAGTGGATCATTAAAATAGCATTGGAAAAAATTTGAGATCATCATCACTCAATTCTTCTGGTTGTTCTATTATTGAAGATTCATCATCATCGTCACTATTTTGTGCACCAGAAGCTTTTTTATCTTTGTTTTGAGAATTTTCCCTTTTTATTTTCCATTTGTTGGGTAATGGATAATCTACTTGTATGACATTATCAAGTTCTTGAATTGTGTCAAATTTTTCTTTAGGAGTTTTCTTGTCTTGAGCTTGATCTACTTTATATGCATAGATTTGATTATTATATTCCTTNCATATTATTAACTTCATCAATCTCATGAGAAATATATTCATTATCTTTCTTTCTAGGTACTTTAGATTTCATTTTCCATATCTTCTTATTTTGTTTGTTAGGGTTTCCTATCTTTAAGGATTGCATTGGTAATCTACACTCTTTGGTTTTATGACCATAGTTGTTTCATTTTTGACATTCAATATTGAAGTTTTGCAAAGGATAAAATGAGTTGTAGTTTCTTTTCTCTGTATTGTGCCAATTGTTCTTATATCTTTGGACATTTATGTTATTGTATTGTCCATAAGCTTTGCAGTGTACTGCCTTATGACCAAAATTATTGCAAGAGTAACAATATCCAATAAATAGATATTTATTAGGGGAATTCCTTCTGATGATTGTATTTTTCTTGTCATATTTTACTCTAGTAGGGAGTATTGATTTATGTTTATGTGTAATTGTTTTCATTGGTATCAGTTTTGCCTTATTATCTTCTTTTCTTAATGATTTTTCCATAGCATCTGCGTAACTGATTGGTTTCTTGACAGATCCTTGTGATGTAGAAGTTCAGTTTTGGGTGTATCCCAAACCAGTCTTGTTGTTTGGTGACCTTTAACTATTGATAATTTCATCCAATATATTTGAATTATTTCCAAATTGTGATCCTTTATTTTCTTTCTCAATATCACTTTTTAGCAACTTAATCTCAGCTTCTAGTTTCTCACATACTTTTTTTTTATCACTAAGTTGTTTTAAAATGACTTCTTCAATTTAATTAGCTTCCAGGAGTTGGTATTTTAAATCACTAATGATCTTCTCTGATTCTTTGATAGTTTTTAATGCATCTATTTATTTTGATTGATGTGATTCTTCAAATTCTTGAAGTTGTGCCCTAAGTAGTTTGGTCTTCTTTTTATACTTTCTTAGTTCCTCTAGAGCACTAATCAATTCTGCTTCTAGGTTCACTTATCCTTCAAATTCAAAATTTTCTTCATCATCTACATCATTACTTTGAGTATTCATTCCCATAAATAGAAGCTTTGAATTCTCATCTTTACTCATGTCTAAAGAACTTATGTTTTCTTTAGAGTAGAAGTTTTTCTTTTTCTTTAAAAAATTCTTCTTGTATTGGTTTTTCTAGTTGTGAACTTCCTCATCATTTTCCTCTAGCTTGGGATAGGGACATTTGTTAGCAAAGTGTCCAATTTTTCCAGAGTCGAAACATTTGAAGGGTAACTTTCCTTTATATTTTCCAAATCCTTTCTGTAGTTTCTTTATAAAGTTGGCCTCTTCTGCATGGGATATGTCTCGTTGATATTCATGAGACATATGTGCATGTTTATTCTTTTCTTTAGATTCTTTAAATGTTGTTTCATATTTTGTTGTTTTATCATTCCCTGTTCTCATTTCATATGATGTAAAAATTCCATGAATTTCATCAACCGTGAGTGTGTCAAGATCGGACCTATCTTCAATTGTAGAAATTTTGGCATCATATGTCATAGGTAATGACCTTAGTATTTTTTGCACAATAGGTTTATCTGTAAGTTCTTCTCCTATTGCTCTGATTGAATTAACCACTTCGTCTACCCTATGAAATTATTCAACAATGTTCTCTTCTTCTTTCATTTTCAGATTTTCAAGATGAGTTTTATAGGTCTGTAGTTTGGCTTCCCTGACTTTGCTATCTCCTTCATATACAACCTCCAATTTGTCCCAGAATTATTTGGCCAACTTACAATGCATAACTTTCACACATATAGAATTTGTCAACCCTCCTAGAATTGCATTAACTGCTCTAGAGTTGTCATTGCATATTTTCTTTCCTGCAGCATCTTTGGGTGGAGTAGTTGGTGCAGTGAAACCATCTACAACAGATTGCCAGATATCAAAACCAAGAGCCAACAAGAAGTTTTTCATTCTTATTTTCCACAGAGCATAGCCACATCCATTGAACAATGGTGTGTTGTTGTTAGACATTCCCTCTTGTTGATCCATCTTCAATATCTACCTTCCAGTTGTTTAGACTGTGCTGAAGGTACCGGCTCTGATACCAATTGTTGGAATACTGAGAGGGGGGGTGAATCAATATTACCCTTTTTCAACAATTAGAAGTTACTTTTATATTTTATTAATTACCACAATAGATCAACAATGCACTTGTTTGTAAACTCATCTATATAAATTATAATTAATAGGAATTACAAGGCTTTTTATGAAGAACAGTAAAGGACATCGATCCTTTTTAGAGCAACAACTCTAGGAGACACAATCCCCTTCTTCAGGGAACCAACCATAGCAAGCACCAACTCCCTTGTCTTTAGGGCACCAACCCTAGGAAGCACCAAATCCCTTGTTTTTAGGGCACCAACCCTAGGAAGCACCAACTCCCTTATCTTTAGGGCACCAAACCCATGAAGCACCAACTCCCTTGTTTATTTAGGGCACCAAACCTAGGAAGCACCAACTCCTTTGAATTACACTTAAAGGATATGAATCCTTCCATTCTCCTCCCTTCCACCCTCACTTCATACGAATCACCAGTTCTTCTTCTTGGACTTTGATGTTGTTTTGATCTTCTGATATGGACTACAAAGACACTTTCTTCTCACCATTATTTCTTGTTTATATACTCTTCCAACTGGTGTGAGCTATTAAGCATTGTGTCCCTTTGTTTGGACCATCGCACCTCTTCATTTTAAATTAACAATAATCTCTATTATTATTCAAACGTTATTGTGAGGATTTTAATTCAATGAGTGTGTTTTTCATAAATCAATCACAGGTATGGATCGATTTATTTTAACTAGATTCCATGTCTCTGCAAATGTTGCAGAAATCGAATCCTGCAGAGGTGCTTCCTTCAAACCATTTACATGTTACCAATAGCACAAAACCACGGGCTTATTAATTAAGCAATGTGTTAGAATATAGAAGATGGTGTGCTCGTTTTACCATTGATGATACCCTCGTCACCCAACCACAGGCCGAAGCCTCCCTCCGAGCACCTTAACCTTGACCTGAGAATTCCTCCGGAAGCAAACCCTAGGCTAGATAGCCAA
>SNQJ01S0202253.1:6775-23557 GCA_010110895.2 Picea sitchensis | reverse complement strand
CCCATATATCAAAATCCTAGAAAACATACATCTCTTATTTCTGTTATAATTTTTTTCGACTTAACCATTTCTAAAATGAGTTATATGTCGTACTAGACAAGACATATATTAAAAAAAAAAAAAAAACTTTTTATCATGTTAAGACCACAAAGAAAAGGCCTTGTAATTTCAAGGATATATTGACTTTCATAATTAAAAAATATATAAAATTAATATTATGAATTTTCAAAAAATACATCGCAATAGAAAAAATGGTTCTCTACAATTATACAAGTTTTTGGAATAAAATTTCAACGTTAAGGTGCTCAACACCTGCACGAACAAAAACATATACCTTATATTTTGTTGGAAAAATAACATACCACTTTTAGAAAAACCCAAATTTCACATAGTTATTCACAATTTCTATGAATAAAAGTTGTATATTCTTAAAGTGAACTCAATTTCCTACGTTTCATTTCTTACACCATATTAAAATTCATTCTAAAAGTACCTTGAATAATCCCTCCAAGTTAACATACCATCATTAACTTGCACTCACCCATAAATAGGACATAGATATAACAAATTTCTAACTAAACATATCATTTATAGATTACAATAACTAATACATTCTGTAACACACCCACGATGGGGAAAAAATAAAAAGAAATTTTTTCCTCACAAGAACATATCCTTTCCCTCTGTGATTCCTAATTTGGGAAGTTTGAGACTCATCCCGACTCTCCGGTTAAGGTTCTCTGATTCTCTAAGTCAAACAAGACTTTGAGACCTGATAGTATCACCTCTTAATCAAACATAGGCCCTTCCGACTTCTGTTATAGGTCTTACGATACTCACAACCTTCCACTTCATGCTTCAACGAAGGATCGGAGTTGGCCTTAGACCCTTTTTCTTGACCCCTCCTTGGATGTGACCTTGGGTGATGACCTCACACAAACACAAAATTGTGAGCACAACCAAAGGAGGTTTGAAACCAAACTACTTTTAGGCCCGCAATCCTCCTCGAGCATCTACGTGTCCTTTCTCCAAAACCGGGGTTTGGATTGCGGCCCACCCTCAACTTTTTAAAGTTCATGCACCTTCAATCCCCGCAATTCTACGGGACCGTTGATCTCCCGATATTGACGGTACTGTTGGAAATGGCTATTCATATCTGCCCTTTACAAATCCATGGACGAGATCTACCCCCCCTTAAATCAACAGATGCGATATCCTTCGTGATTCCAGACTTCCGGCTTTTCAATTCTCAAACCCTGCTTTCCTCCGTACATCAATATTCCAGAGTTGGAGATCTACGGACACCCATCCTCCTAAATCAATGGCACTGATTCTACTTCGAGTGTTTGACCTTTCAACTAGATCAACAGTCCGGTGGCCCTCTTCTCGATCAACGTTCGATATCTCCTTCGGGTCTTCGAAATTATGAGATCTCAAATCTCAAACTTTACACTTTTTCCCAATGGATTTTATCGGAAGGTTATGATCCATCAATGTGTTTCCACTGGATCTGATGATCAAGGATTACTTCGGGTCTTTACCCGGAGTCCACAGACTCATGCCATGTGTTCTCCAGATCTGACAGTTTGGATCTACTTTGGACGATCCGATGGTCGATGTTTACTTCGAGTGTTTGCCCGTAATCCACAGATTCATGCCACCTGTCCTCTGGATCTGAAGGTCCATATATATTTCGGCTCTTTGACGTTTCAGGCTNTGAAACTCTTGAGGTGATTTCTTCGAAGTATACGATCTGTCGCCACGTGTCCCTCTGGACCTGATGGCTATGAATTACTTCGAAACTTTACCCGGAGCTCACGGTTCTACGCCACGTCTCTACTAAACTTTGACGACCCAGATCCACTTCGAGTGATCTGAAGCCTGAGATTTACTTCAGGTGATCTGATGATTTAGATTCACTCCGGCTGATCGGACGGGTGAGATTTAATTTAGATTTCCGGCTCTCCAGGCTTCAGAAATCTCAAGTCTCAAACTTGCCTCCTCTTGAACATATTCCTCCAGATTCCATAATCTGTTGCCATGTGTCCCTATGGATCAGGCGGTCCAGATTCACTTCAGTGTTTCGGGCTTCAGGAGTTTAAACTTTTAATTGAAAACCCTCGAACACATTTTTCTGGAGTCCACGATCCGTTGCCACGTGTCCCTCTTAATGATGGATGGTCCCAAACTACTTCGGGACTTCAGAAATTTGGTAAGTCCTCTTCTCCTATGTGTGCAAGGTACTAAGGTTCGTGCACCTTGTTTAGATTAGATAACTATCGAGCCTCTGCGATGTGATCCAACGACTTAGAAGGTTTTCTAAAGTCTCAAAGGATTCAACCTTTTCTCCTCCTACAAGCCCATCTCTTGTATTTTGTCTGCACTCCTGAAAGCACTATTTGTTCTGATCTTGATCTCTTTGAAGGTTTTCACCATCCCACACGCTCCTTGCGTTTCATGGATCACTTCAAACTCGGATCAAAGGTCAATGATGATCGACATTTCATAGGAATTGCAGGGTCCCAACATGCGGGTTCTTTACCAAGGAGTTCGACCTCCGCAATTTAGAAAGTGCTCGCTCGATTCTAGTCTAACTGGAATCGTTGATCCTCCAGCTCGTCGATATTAATGACAAGGGTGATTGCGGGCGGTGAACTAGCGCGTCCGCTATTTTCACCTTCGCGTGCCCCAATGATTCCCCACCCTCGATCTTCATTCATAGATCGACGATGCATACCAATTACGGGTTTTAACTTGACCTTCGTACAACTTGACATCTCAGAGCCTTGAGCTCCAAAGTTCCTAGAACTATGTCACATGGATCTTCATAAAACTTTAGGGCTATGATCCTAGTTCTTAGTTGGGTTTTTGGTTAAAGAAATAAGCACAAGTTCAGAGTCTCCTAGACTACTAGTCTAAAGGGAACACCTTCCCAACTTGAAGAGCTTTAAGCTATGAATCAAGGCAAGGAAACTTGTGAGGTTACCAAATCGGTAGATATTCCTATAGGCTTTCTTCGACTCCAAAACAAAGATGTAAATTCCCAGGGAAAGTGCCTTAGAGTGATTAAACTGGGGCGTATGGAAATTCAAACAGAATTATTGGTTCTCAAGGAAACAAATGCATTCTCATAACTTAATCATTTAATACAAAGAAATAAACCTTTATAGACATGTAATACTCACATGCATCCATTATACAATTCAAAACATAAGGCAATAAAACACTTATCAGAGCCATAGAGTGTGATGCGACTGCTGAAAGGGGTGCTCATTTCCACCCAACCATAGGCTCTGTCACTCCCAATGGATTTATCAGTGGCCACCCCCGAGCTTAAGCCACGATGCTTTGAGATTCAATCTCTTACTTCCAGCTCAACGAAAGTTAGGGACGAAGGTTACTCTCCTTCTCCCAATACAAAAAATAGATAAGGACGAACGTTACTCTCCTTATCCTAGTTCAATCTCTCTTTTATGTGATCAGAACTCACCGTTCCTCTTTCAGTCCTTCCTCGGACCTGATAGTTTCCTCTCTCGTCTCTGCATTTTTCTTCACAACTCTCCTCCTTCCCACTACACTCCCTTTCTTGCCTTTTTCCACAAGATTGCATGTGGCTTGAATTTCCAGTCCGTGGTTAGGTATAGAATCCTTCGGGATGGGTGGTCTGCCCCATCCCCTCATTAACTCTTGAGGAGACCTTCCCACCTACCAACCCGACTGTAATTCATTCCTGGGTAATGGGGTTGTTCTGATCTGAGCAAATTAATTCCAGCATGGTACTGGTTTGGTGGAGGTTAACGCAACCATTCCTGGTACCCTCCACCACTTTTCACAACATTTCGTGGTCTTTCTTAGCACATCCCCTCTTTCAGCAGTCATGCAACACGTAACCATTTTCTATTAAAATAACATAATTTACATTCATCGACCTTCTACACAAGGTCAATCAAATCAAATATTCACACTTTTAAGTTTTCCATAGTTCCTTGGCCCATATAATTATATTTACAAACTGGAGGAAACAGAGTGTTACACATTCTATGATGGGGAATATCAAATATTAAACACAAAACAAACCAGAGTTAATTAGTCCAACAAGAAGAGAAAATAAAGTTATCAAAGTATAGGGGATATCAAATTTTTCACATAAAATTACAGTTTAGTTCAAGATTTTTGAGAAACAAAATTGAACCTATTCGACTAGATTCAATCTTGCCGAAGTTGGTAACTCAACAAGCTTTTAATTATTGAGAGAAGATATTAAACTAAACAAGCTTAATTGTGGTAGCTTGAGTTGTTATAATGAAAACATCTATTTAGTGGATTGTGTCATCGTGAACATTCCTCCTCTTCCAAAGTGTATGAATAACTATTTTAAATGGAAGTTCAAAATTTTGAATATTTTCATAAAATACAAATTATTTAGAATTTTAATAAAATATAAATTATTGAAACATGTATATAACATAAGGAAGTTGTGTTGATTGGGTTTATTTTTGCGAGAAATGAATGATTTTTTCTTTTATTGTGCACCCACACATTTTTATTGGAAGGAATGATTATTATCCTCTCTACACATATTCAATTCTGGCAAGTGACATATTAAGTTCTTAACTAGAAATTATTGTTAACAAGATAATGGTTTAGTAAATATAAATTTATAGACACATGTGATATATAATGTTTAGAGAGCACACAACATAGAAAATATAAGGAGAAGGTACAAATAGAGATTCAACATATCAAAAAATGTGAATGTGGTATATGATAGTAGTTTAGATGAAAAGATCATATACTTACGCAAGGAAATGAGGACCACTTACAGGAAAAGTGAAGTTGGGAGTGGTAATAATATATATTAAAAAATATAAAAAATATTTTAGATTACAATGTCTCTAGATAATGATACATTTTAAATTTTATTTTAATAAAATTGAAGATCAATCTAGGACAACCTTGCTCCTAATGCAACAACTACAATATCAAAATTAATAATTTAATTTGTACTAATAATTATATGAATATATTTAACACAATATTGAAACTTTAATATCCTTTAAGATTATATTAGAAAATTAAAAATAAAAATGAAAATACATATATTAAATTTTAGCATCTTTTTAAAATTAAACTTTACATATATAAACTTCAAAAGTCTTTCTTTCTTTGTAAAGTTGAAGCATTATTCTTGTTAGATTGGAAAAAACTAAATAGTAATAGCATTAAAAAAATTTCATATCCACAACTATGAAGTGAGTAGTATTAAGTTTTTTACTTAAATAATTTTTAAAATAATATTTAGTGTAGTTTAGTATTTGTTTTATAGTGTTATTTTAAATAATATAATAAAAATATTTGTAATAAATTGTGTATTTGTAATAATGAAATACAATTATTTACATTTTAATTTAATATAAATTTAATTTAAATCTCTCTATTTCATAAACTCTTCCCAAATTTCCATTTTATCGATGTTGAAACTCCCAAAAAAAACTCTTAAATTCCCAAAATATTTCTCATCAATTAAAAATGTTTCCTACTAATTCATTTAAAAAATGTTGAAAAATACCTAGAAACAATTGGATATTGAATATAGACCATAATAAATATATAGAAGGCTTCAATACCAAGTTCATCCCAAGGAAAGAATATGAATAAACATTTTATAGAAAAACAAATATAATAAATCAATATTGAAGATAGGCAAAAACTTATAATTATCTTTACAAATTTATGATTTAACAATTAATTTTAATTAAAATTTATACATGTATATAAAATATAAATTTTTTAGACCTATAAATACAAAGTTTTATTTTTTAATATTTAAAAGTCTAATTAAAAAATAATAATTCATTAAACATGTTAAATGTTAAAAATTAGAAAAAAATAAATAAATAAAAATTAAAAAATCAATAAAAAGGAAGATAATTTTACTCCGATTTAAAACACTTCAACAAAATGGAGTTATTAATATAAGAATTAAAAAGAGAGTTATTAATATAAGAATAATGTTATATATGATAATGGAAATATCATCAATAAAAATGAATAAGTCTCCAGTTTTTAAGTTGAAATTTGTAACTATATTGTATTGGTAATAAATCATAAAATATAAAGTTTTATAGAATTTAAAGTTTGTAACTATATTGTATTTTTGATAAATCATAAAATATGAGATTTTGTAGAATATGATTTATGAAAGGTATACAAATTTATAAAAAATCAAATATATATAAGTTTGAAAGTATTGCATACATGTATTTAAGAATTAAAAATTTTGAAAATTTTGAAATTGAACATAAAAAGTAGAAATATGGATAAGATAAATAATAAAAAATACATAATTGGTATAAATTAATAAAAAAAATAAAAATATAATATTTAATAAAAATAATATAATTGTGAAATTATAGTTTGTTATAATAGAAATGAGGTATAGTTTTTTATATTAGAAAGGACATTTCTCTTCGCATTTAATTTTATAATATCGATTCTCTCAATTAATTAGTAAATTTGGAGAGAAATTTCAGACACCAATATTAAGAATATGTATATAGCAATTTGTTATTTTGCATCTATTAATTCTACTTTTTATAATAAAAACAATCTAGATAACAATTGTCCCTATAATAATTTAGAACACGATATTTATAGTTTGAAAAATGAATGTAATATTCTCATGCTAGGAGATTTTAATGCCGAGAATGCAACTAAACAAGATCCTCTTTTAAGTAATGACTCCCACCATAATCCTTTATGGCTAGTTGAGGACCTTGTTTTATCTAATAGCTATAAAAGAAGCTATGAAGACCTAATTGAGAATTTGTTTGGTATTGAGTTGGTTAAGCTCTGCAACTCTCAAGACCTAATAATTTGCAATGGAGTAATGAAGTGGAAAAACTCTAACCAGATGACTTGTATTCATGGGCTAGGTAGTAGTGTTGTAGATTATGTGATATCTGATATCCCTTTTTCCAACCAAATAGCAACTTTTAACCTTTTAAATGACCATGAGCTCGACTCTCATCATAAACCGTTAACCCTAACTCTAAACTTTTCCATGCATAGGAGCGTCATTTAAGAGAATTTTGATAATCAAAGGAATTTTCGTTTTGACAAAAGTAAAGTTGACATTTTCTTAAAGGATTTAAGTAGTAAATTAAATCTCCTAACTTATAAGGACAACATTGAAGAACTCTATCATAATTTTATAACTACCCTTTCTACTTCTATTAACAAGTTCTCTTTCGAGGTGTCCTATAAAGAGAATAATAGAATGACCAACCCTTGGTATTATAAAGAATGCAAAATTTCTAGGAAAACCATTAGGGATGATTCTACCGAGTCCCTAAAACTCGATAAGATCAATACGTAAAAATCGCTAATTAAAAGGAAAAAAGGTACTATATCAATAAAAGGCAAGAGGAACTTTCACAACTATATAAGTTGGATCCTAAGAAGCTCTGGAGGCAAATTCTAACCACAATACTAAAGAAAATAATAGGATTCCCTTCAGGGATTGGAATTCCTACCATAAAAGTCTTTACGAGTTCCCTAATGCCATGGACACCATTCCTATTATCCCTACAAAGGAAGAAGTTTTTTCTTTAGATGACATAGAATTCAAGGTTAAGTGTCTTGCAAATGGGAAAGCTAAGGACATTGAAGGCTACCAAGGAGAAAATTTTAAATTTGGAGGGCCAATCCTCATCACTAATATATTGAAGGCTACCAAGGTGAAAATTTTAAATTTGGAGGGCTAATCCTTATCACTAATATACACAAGCTCTTCAATTTAGTAGTCAAGTAGAGCTTCCCTAAACCCTGGACGCAAAGCCTAATTGTTCTTATATTTAAAAATGGGGATAGAAAAATTCCCTCTAATTATAGGACCATTATGATTAGCCCAATTTTAGCCAAGATTTATGGAATTATTTTGGAAAAGAAGATCTAGAAAGTCATGGTCAAAGAGATAAAGGCCATGCTAGGTTTATGAGATATCATTCCACTTTGGACCATCTTGTTACCTTTAGGATCATTGCAGACGAGTTCCGCAATACTAAAACTAATCTTTTGTGTTGTTTTGTTGAGTTTAGAAAAGCATTTGACATGGTTCCTAGGAAAAACCTTTGGAATAAGTTGGAAGAGATAAAAGTGCCTCTCGAGTTAAGGGTTGCTGCAATAAGGATGTATGAGAACATTATTGCTAAGTTTAAAAACACGGAGGGCTGGTCAAAAGAGATTAACTGCAATATCAGAGTCAAACAAGGTTGTCCCTTGTCCCCTACCCTTTTTGGCATATACATTAGGAGATTGCTTGGAAAAAACAGGTTGTGTTGGCCCTACTCTCACTAGTATAGTCATCAATCTTCTTGTTTATGCCGATGACATCATTCTTATGGAAAGGAGTCCCCATGATCTTGAAAGCCATCTAAGAATTCTCAGGGATTTTTACTCCAATATGGGTATGACTGTTAATACTAATAAGACTAAGGTCATGATTATTAAATCCAATAAGATCCCTTATGATACCTTCGTATATGAAAACAACAACTTGGAGGACGTGAATTCATACAAATATATTGGAATTGATATTCACCCCAAGCTCAATTGGAATTATAGCATTGAGAAAAGGATTATTGGGGGATATAAAGCTTATTATGGGCTTGAAAACAATTGTAAATCAACTGATCTTTGGAGTTGAGATAAGAAGAAACTCCTCTTTGAGATTCTTGTTACACCTGTTATTCTTTATGGATGTGAAGTCTCAGGTTGTAGTATCTCTCGTGAATCCTGGAGAAAGATAGAGAGAATACAAAAGAATTTTATAACCTATAATCTCAAAATTAAATGAAATATGCCATATCTCATCTTCCTCTTAGAAACAAGCCTCTCCCCCATTGAGAGCATGGCTATGACTAGATACCTAATGTATAAGAACAAGTTAAACACCATGGAAGACATGAGGCTTCCTAAAATTGCTTCAAAATCGAGTCATAACCACCAACGACTCAAGCGAGGATGGAATAAACATGCCCGGTCTTGGCTAAACTATTGCGGAATCACGAGAGACACCTTTTTCCAAAATAAAGATACTATTAAAAAAACGTCAAATCAAAATTTAAGGAGAAAATGTGGTGTGAGAGGAAAAAAAAAATTAAGGTATTATAAGGATGTAATCAACCCTAATCTAGAAGATCAAAATTATTTGTCTGTTTTTCCAAGTGTAGAGAAAAAAATAAGTATTGCTAAGATAAGAACAAGTTCTCAAGAGCTCCATAGTGAAACTGGGCGTTGGTCAATTCCTAAAAAGCGATGGGATGAAAGAGTGTGTCACCTTTGTGACACTAAGAAGGTTGAAGATGAAAATCACTTTCTCTTAGATTGTCTAGCCTATACCCATATTAGATCTGATTTTCAAAATATGTGTCACACTACGAACCTTCATAACCTCTTAACTCAACAAAAGTATGGTGATCTTGGGAAGATTCTCTTAATGCTTTTAGAGCACATAAACAAAATTCTAAAGAATTACAAGTAATCACTTACCCTCTTAAGGTCCCATAGACCAATTTGGTCTTAGTGGACATTAATCATCATCATCATTTAACGATTACAAACTTTGAAATTGAAAATTAATAAAGTAGACTTATGAGTTATTATAAATAATGAAAAACACATAATTTGTATAAATGGTAAACTAAATAAGATAGAATATTTAATAAAAATAATATAATTGTAAAAAAAAAAGATATTAATTTATTATAAAAATAAATATATTTAAAATAAAAATAAAAATTAATAAACAAATTTAAATATGAAAAAATAAAAATCATAAATAAAAACTAAAATATTAATTTATAATATAAAATATAAAAATATTAATTTATAATATAAAAAATTAAAAGTATTCATCAATTTTTAACATAATTGTTTTAAATTAAAAAATAATTTATTATTATTATTATTATATAGATATACTAAATTATTATTATTATTTATTTTATTTTACTTTTACAGATAACAAGAACTTCATACTAAATTATAAATCACCTCACTACTTTATACTTTGGATACAGTAATAATATCTATAAATGAAATTACATGGAAACCGCACCGAAATTTTCCCGACCTGAAAATTAAGGAAGAGTTTGATATGACGTAGGCATCCCGAGTGTAGTATGCGTGGATTGAGGAATTTCACGGTTAAATTCTTTACCGCAACCGCTTCAACTTATCCGTCATGAAATATCTCTGAAATATGTAAAATGTTTAACAATTTGATTCTAAACGTCAAATTTGACTTTTGACGAGTCACATCGATTTAAAATTCAAACCCCTGAAGGCGAGCAGACTGATTTTCTATCGGCAGTATAAGGCATAAAATTTCTAGAATGGAGGCTTTTGTAATTCAGACTTCTTGTTATTGGAATTTTGATTTGATTTCGTGCAAAACTTCTAGTCAATTTCTTAGCGTCAACTATTCACTCATATAGGCAATTTTTTAAAGAAGAATAATTTTAAATATCTAGTAATCCTCTAGAAAGATAGAGAAAATACAAAAGAATTTTATAATTTATAATCTCAAAATTAAAGGAAATACGCCCTATCCCATCCTCCTCTTAGAAACAAGTCTCTCCCCCATTGAAAGTATGGCTATGACTAGATACTTAATGTATAAGAACAAGTTAAACAACATGGAAGACAAGAGGCTACTTAAAATTGCTTCAAAATCAAGTCATAACCACCATCAACTCAAGCGAGGATGGCATAAAGACACCCGGTCTTGGCTAAGTTATTGAGGAATCATGGAAGAAACCATTTTGGAGAAAATGTGGTGTGATAAAGAGTTAGAGGAAAAAAGAAAATTATCTATTTGTTTTGTCAAGTGTAAAGAAAAGAATAAACATTGCTAAGATAAGAACAAATTCTCACGAGCTCCATAGTGAAACTAGATGTTGGTCGATTCTTAAAAAGCCATGGGATGAAAGAGTGTGTCGGCTTTGTGACACTAAGAAGTTTGAAGATGAAAAACACTTTCTCTTAGATTGTTCAGGCTATACCCATATTAGATCTCATTTGAAAAATATTTATTACACTACCAACCTTCGTAACCTCTTAACTCAACAAAAATATGATGATTTTGGAGAGCTTCTTTTAATGCTTTTAATTTATTTAAGATTGACATGATCATAGCGCACTAATAGAATTTGGTGCGCAGTCTGTCAAAGCACCGAAATTTCTCGGAATAGATGTTCAAGAAAATCGGACGTTTGTATTTTCAACGAAGTTTTGAAAGTTTTATTATCTCTAGGTCTACGTGGACAAACAAAAAACACCTACCACTGGTCCCTTGATTGACGTGTCGGTACAGTCCCGCGCAAAACGGATAAATACGAGTAGTTATTGAGAACTTCTGTTGCTTTCAGAGAGAATTATTCGAGGAAGACGGACAGCGACTCACCGAGGAGACTCGCAGGGGTGGAATTTCACGGTTAAATTCTTTACCGCAACCGCTTCAACTTTTTTGACATTCGACGAGTGACATCGATTTAAAATTCCAACCCTGGAGGCAGTAAAAGGTTTAAAATTCTACTTATTTTCCATGGGCAGTAAAAGGTTTAAAATTTATAAAATGGAGGCTTTTGTAATTCAGAATTCAGACTTCTTGTTCTTGGAATTTTGATTTGATTTTGTTCTCATCATTATGCCCCCCACAACCACTCTTACCACTTCAGTATAGATGGTTACACGAAATAAAAATATTGGAATCTACAGAAAAAGTCTAACAATTGCAAATAAGAGTAGTGCAACAAAAAAAAATCTTTAGGCATGTAAGTGGGAATTAATATAGAAAGTAGCTTAAATGTGAACATGGAAAATTTCAGATCCACTTTTTAATCTAATAGCATGATAATTTTGTAATATGTATACAATTCAAAATGACGATTTACCAATATTTTAGTATACATAGATAAATGATTTGAAAAATCTTATAGAAGACTATATAACCACAATAAATTTTAACAAATCTTCCACTAAATTATATATCTATAAAAATTCTTTACAAATATGTTAACAGAATATGAAATCATGTATAATAATAGGTGAATCTTTTCATAAAATTGAATAATTTTTAGCATATGATGTTATTTTGAAGTGAACTACCATGACATATCTAAGACAAGATAAGTCAAATATTGATAAAATCATCTCTCGAATGGTTTTCATAATATTTTTTTTCCATGAATTACTATACAGTATGCTTGGGACTTATGTTTAGTCTCCAAAATTTGTATGATTGTTCGTTTTCTAGGTGGTCCAAAGCAATAAACTTGGTAAGAGAGTTCATGCTCTATTAAGGGTAGGGTATATGAAGGGGTGTTGTCTGCAATGTTCCAAAGTTGTTGCAATGTTTTGTTCATTTATGTCTAATTACTTGAATATGTTGCGCCCCTTTTCCCATAATGATTTCATCAATTTTCATTGATTAAAGAAATGTTCATTGGTCTCCTCATTTTGCTAGCATATAAAGCACCTCAATGGACCCTCAAACCCTCGATGTCATAGTTTGTCCCAAGTGAGGTATTTTTCTCTTGCCACTTGTCATAGGAATGTTTCCACCTTGGGCCATAGATTAGGATTCCAACTATTGTCCTAGAGGTGCGAGTGGTCTCCACCTAGCTTCCTCATTGTCAATAACTAGGCCTCTTTCATGGTGTAAAATCCTAACCCTTGCATTCCCCATATTAGAATGTCCTAACCTCTTTTGTTGCTTACGTTCATATCCTACAAGATTTCCCAAATCCTTCTTCTTTTTCTTCCTCTAGTGTTGCAAGAAACATTTATTTTGGTTTCCATATCCTCCAAACTCTAGGATGGTGCTTTTTCTAAAGTCATAGGTATCCTCCTAGTAGTTGCTTACATAGGGTTTGTTTTGACTAATGAAGTGATGATGCATACCCTGAAGAGTGGGTTCAAAGATTAATATGGGTCTCTACTCCTAAGAGTCTTCCCAATATAGGGCAAAGATTTTGTATCTAACTTCCTAAGAACTATAATTCTATACTAGGTCCTTATTCTTCTAAGCACTTGTTCAAATAAGGGAACCTCTTGGATTATCAACCAATCAAATGAGGTTTTCTTTTGTGAACCTATGTGTTTCTCTCTGTATCCTTTCCCAAAAAGACTTGTTATTTTTAATCCACTTCCACCAAATATTGTCACTCAAATATTTTTTCATAGTATATATGTCTCTCATTCCAAGGCCTCCCAAATGTTTTGAAGGAAAAATTATTCCTAAGCCACCAAAGGCCCATTTTTTCTCTCTCTAATACTCCCCAAACAAAGTTTATTCAAATTACTTTGACTATCTTAATGATTTTGGGGGTAACTCGGGCTCAAAAGAGATATAATGGAAAGTACTAAAACACAAATTTGATCAAGGTGACCCTACCTACTAAAGGGAGGCACCTTAAGCTATAACTACCCAAACATTGTTCCATATTATGAAGAAGGTCCTCCTTGGAGGATTTTTTCAGTCCAGGCTCAAGGAGAGGGAGGCCTAAATATTTTCATGGCAGGTTGCCCCTTTGGAAGCCCATAATTATACAAATGTTGACTTGGATGGTAGGTTTAGTGTTGAAGAAAAATATTTCATATTTAGCATCATTAACTAACCCTCTTAAGGTTGGTAGAAAGGTGTCTAAGACCCTTTAGAGAGGTATGACCTTCTTTGAAGTTGGGGATCCTAGCACTAGGTTATCAACAAATTGTAGGTGGAAGAGAGCTTCTCCTTCATTAAAGAATTTTAATTTTAATTTTAGTTATTGAATTGATTTGGTTATCAATAAGTTGCAGGTGTAAAAGAGCTTCTCATTCATTAAAGAATTTTAATTTTAGTTCTTGATAGGGATGACCATTTGGTATATGTAAATCCAAAATTTCCTTAACCTACTTTATCTTCATCTCGTGGCTTATAACATTCGTAAATCCAAACATTCGTGGCTTATAACAAACACAAGATATACCAACTCCTCTTTTAGAAGCTTACACTTCTCCATATTAACGTGTAAATTTTCTCTATTATTCAAGGCTTCAAATACCAACCTTGTACGCTCCTCTCTCATGATTTTTTTGAAAACCAATTTTTCATCTAAATAAACGACCACAAACTTATAAATGTATAATCCAAACACCTTCTTCATCAATCACAAAAATGTACTCAACACTTTGATTAGTCCAAATGGTGTAGGTCCTCGTCTACGTGGACGAAGAAAAACTCATTTACAAAAAAGTGGGAACTCACTATCAAGTTTGATGTAAGAACCCACGGGACGATTTTTTTTCTCTGAATTCTGATTTTTGGTAGCGTTCATACTTATATTTTGATTTATTCCAAACTTGCAGTTTCATGTAAATGCACGCACATTCAAACTCTAACAATTTTTCTTAGCTGGAATAACAGGTCCTTTGACAAGCAAAAGAATAATAATAATAAGAAGAAATTATTTTAACGTCCATGAGGCTAACAATAGCCTATGGGACATACCGCCTCAGACACTGATTTATACATTTCATCCCTTTTCCTGTTCAACTTGATGATGAGTGCCCCCAATTTCTCCATCGTCCCCTCGCTGAATAAATTATTCCAAGAGCTAGCTATCAAGATATTTACATAGTTGTCCCTATTGTCTTTGAAGGATTCACACTCTAAAATGAAATGTTTTTATGTTTCCACTTTTCTAGAGGTGAAAAACATACACACCCTTTCTTCCCAAGCTTCCTTTAGTGTTTTCCAGCACCTGGTTTCACAACAGAGTTGATGGGAATTTGTTCTTAATTGAGAAATAAGCATTTTGGATCTCCAAGATATATTGGCGTCTATGTACACTTTTTGATGATGATTGTAAGTGGGGTTAAACTCTTCAATTTAATACACTCTATTTCTCCCTATCCCTTTATCCCAATTTTTCTTTTGGAACCTATCGATAACAAAAAACTTTATCTCTTTAATATTCGTAGGGAACTTGTTCAAGTAAATATCCCATTTACTAAGCCATTTACTATTTTTCTGCATCCATGTCTTTTTTCTTTTTCACAATATGTCATTGAAAATGACCTTAGGCCAATGATCGTCTTCCATTTGCTCAATTTTTTTTAGATATATTATGATTCACACCATAGAAATTGCTTCAATAGGAGCAGCCTCCATTTCACTCAGCATGATATCATAAGGGACTGAACTTTTAATTTTAAACTTGTTTGTAATCAAGCATTTTTCAATCTTCTCAATTTGCTTCCATTGTAAGTTAGATGTACTTTTGTCCCACACTTCACAACCATAGAGAACCACCAGGATCACTAAAAGACCAAAGAGAGTTTGCATAGTCTTCCAATCCCATACCTCTGCCTCTTTGCACCTATTTTGGAAAGCATAAAATGCTTTCCAACTTCCCAAAGTTCTTTTCTTTCTGTAACCTTCCCAACTTAGATTTTTGTTGAAGTCAATTCCAAGGTATTTGTAATCTGCCACTTCTTCAAGAGTGTTTCCTTCAAAGTAGAACTTATATTGGTTATGATTTTTTTGCTAGAGAAAACTACCACTTTCGTCTTGCTAGTATTGACTTGCATCCCCATTGTTCTACAAAAGTGCTCAAGGGAAATTAAGTGTTCTTGCAACCTAAGATCAGATTTAGCAATCGAAATAAGGTCATATGTATACAAAATAATCTTTATCACAAACTTGCCCAAAAGATCACCATCACCATCCTATAGGTTTAACCACTCTTCAAGTTTGTCTATATATAAACCAGAAAGGGTATGTGACAATGAGAACCCTTTCTTGACCTCGATATCACTCCTAAAACTTTTGAAGATATCATCTAACGTTTTGATTTTGACTTTAAACTCCTCATATAGCCTATGGACAATTGCTCTAAGATGCATAGGAACCCCAAGTTCCTCCATTCTATGTCAAAGCTTATCTCTAGGGATTGTGTCAAAAGCTTTTTTGAAATCGACAAAGCAAGAAACACTTCCTCTTTTTTCTCCCACACTTTTTCAATTATGTTCCTTAGAGTTACACTGTGAATCGTGATTAATCATGGAGTGTTTAGGTATGAAGCCTGTCCTTTAGCATGCTTATCTCCTTCTTCCGCCCACTTGCTAATTCTATTTTCTAGCATACTTCCAAATAACTTTGCAAACAAGGGGTTTATCATTATGGTCCTATAAAATCTACGGAGGGTTTGTTGATTGATGTGGTGGTACCTTCCCCCAAAATGGATAAATACGAGTTGTTGTGTTAACATTTTTTGTTGCTTTTAAAGTGACGATTATCCCAAGAAGACGACCACAGACTTACAAAGGTGAGCATACTGCTTTTCTATTCACAATAAAAGGCCTAAAATTTTTAGAATGGAGGCTTTCGTATTTGAGACATGTTGTCCTTGGAATTTTGATTTGATTTCGTCCAAAACTTCTACTCAAATTATAATAGTCAATGATTCACTCGTTGTGACCGGGAAGGAAGAAGAATATATTTAAAGAGGAAGAGTTCCAAATCCTTAGTAATTAGAAGAAGGGAATTGTTGATGTTTAGACAACATTGGGAAGACATTCTCTAAAGATAATAATTAATAATATGATTATTATTGATTATTAAGTTATTAATATGATTATTATTGATTATTAAATATCATATATAATAAGTAAATGATAATAATAAATAGTTATTGATTATTCAAGGGACACATCCTTTCATGGATGGTCACCTTA
>SNQJ01S0202252.1:0-16782 GCA_010110895.2 Picea sitchensis | reverse complement strand
GTTCGGAGTCTTCCTCCATTTGATCACCCCTTAAAATAAACCGTGACATTAAATCTGATGGGCTTCGGGCTCTGCTCCTGCTAGCAATCCAGGAGTGACTTCCGAACGCCAACAGAAGGTAGAAGAGGAGGTGGAGAACTCGAAAGGTGAACAATGGACACGGGTCCAGAAAGTAGCCCCGCCAAATCATAACAACAGATCCAAAGGGAAAGGGGCACAAAAAGGGCCAGGCACCCCTATTCCAGGGAAATCTCCTTGGGAAGGAAGCTCAACCCCTCCAATCCCAGAGGCTTCTAAAAACCCTTTCGAAATCCTCAACAACCCTTCAGAAATATCTGATCCAATGATTGAAGAACTTGAGCAACAGACCCTTCCTCCCACAGTGGGAAAAAACAATGTCAAGATAACCCAATCCGGTTCTCCAATCAAAACCTCCTCCTCCCCTTCCTGCGCCGAAATAATAAAAAAGAAACCCCTAGAAAACTCCAGATCTTCGGAGGATGAGTCTTTTGAGAGACCCTCAAAAAGAGAAGGGACAAAATATCACAAAGAAGCAAGAAAAGAAGAAGCAGAGAGGCAAAAAATGAAAGGAAGCCAATCCACCATTGAGATGTCCATCGGAAGAAATCGACTCCAAGGGAGGGCCTACCCACTCCAACCCCAGTAAATAATGTGTATAGTCTCTTGGAATTGTAGAGGCTTGGGGAATCCATTGAAGGCCGAAGCAGTCAAAGACCTACTGAAAATCGACTCTCCCGAGATCCTCTTGCTCCAAGAGACAAAAATTGAAGGGGACACTCTTCTTGAAATCAACAACCAGAAATGGAAGAAAAACGTTGGGAAATCCATTAGCGCAAGGGGCTCCTCAGGCGGCCTCGCAACCTTGTGGGTGAAGGACGACTTTCATTTAGAAATTTCTTTTGAGACTCAACACTGGATTTTCATTAAACTCGGACATACTTCAAGTAAGATTTCTCTTTCACTCTTCAACCTTTATGTACATGTCCTGTACTCTAAAAAGAAAGATTGTTGGCAATCGTTATCAATTTTTTTAGAGTTCTACTCTCCTTCAAACATAATTCTAGCCAGAGATCTAAATTTAGTATTTGATCCAAAAGAAAAGAGAGGAGGCAATAGTGGCAGGGATCAAATGCTCTCTTTCGTCGAGGAGGTAGTCCATCAGTGGGACCTCCTTGATTTCAAGCCTTCGAAAGGACTCTACACCTAGACAAATAACAAATTAGGGGTTGATCACATCTCTTCACGCTTGGATATATTTTCAATCCAGAGCACGTTCCTACAAGAAATAAGGATAATCTCTTCCAATATTCTCCCAAAACTGACTTCTGATCACAAACCTATCCTCTTGAATTTGGAAGAAGAAGAAAATATGGGCCCAATTCCTTTTCGGTTCAGCCGCCTTTGGATATATAAGGAGGGTTTTCTGGAAATTGTCCACTCTGCTTGGTCCTCTCCAGTTTCAAGGTCTCCAAGCTTTGTGTGGGAGAAGAAATTCAAGGTAACAAAACATGCACTGAAAGCTTGGGCTAAAAATCCCATTATCACCCCCCTTAGCCACAAACAAGAGACAGTTCATCAGTTATCATATTTGCAAGTGGAAATGGAGTCCAAGATCATCTTCAACTCAAATTTAGAGAAAGAACAAGCTACTCAAAACAAAACTTTCTGTGCCTTTCACCACGAAGAAGAATACTAGAGGCTCAAGTCTCGAAGCTTGTGGTTAAAAGATGGAGACCGAAACACCTCCTACTTTCATAGGCAGTGCAGAGCCCGCCTCTCCTGTAACCAAATTTCTGAAATTGCATCCTCAAATGGAACGATACACAAAGGTTTTGAACAACTCAAAGTGTCAACAGAAAAAAACTTCCAGAGCCTTTACAAGGAAGAAGGCTTCGACTGCGAAGAGACTATCTTAGACTATCTCTCACACATTCCCTCTCTAGTAAGTGGGGATGAAAAATCAGATCTCATGAAGTCGTTTACTGAAGAAGAAATCTGCAATGTCATTTGGTCCATGGAGCCCGACAAAGCCCCGGGGCCAGATGGCTTCTCAATCCATTTTTATAGATCCTGTTGGGATATAATCAAGATCAATCTGCTAAATATGATCAAAGATTTCCATCAAAGAGCCAAGGTAGGAGGCAACACTAACTCCACTTTCCTAGCTTTAATTACCAAAGAAGTTAATCCAAGCTCCTTCGAAAGATTCATGCCCATATCACTTTACAATGCTTCCTACAAAATTATGTCCAAGCTTATGGAAAATAGAATCAAGCCTCTACTAGAGAACCTCAATTCCCCCATGCAAGGTGGTTTTTTCAAAGGAAGACATATTCTTGACAATGTTATTTAGGTCCAAGAAGCCATGCACTCCAGTCACCAACGGCAAGAGCAAGGGATGTTGATAAATCTCGACATGGAAAATGCTTTCGACAGGGTAAACCTATCCTTCTTTTATAAAGTCCTTCTCTCTTTTGGATTTTGCTCATAATTTGTTAATTTGATCAAAGATTGTATTAAAAATCCTTGGATATCACCCTTAGTGAATGACAGATCATCAAACTACTTTCAAGTCTTGAGGGGACTAAGGCAAGGCTTCCCTCTTTCGCCATTCATGTACATCTTGATGGCAGACACATTAAGTAGGAAGTTGATTGCTGAAAAGAAGATTGGTTCAGTCCCAGGCATTATACTAACGAAGGGCCTTGATCCAATCAATCATTCCCTCTTTGCAGACGATTCCCTCATGCTGGGTGGAGCTTCCATAAAGATTGCAAAAAACTTCAGCGAAATTCTTCAAGTCTTTTACAGTATCTCTGGAGCCCAGATCAATAAAAGAAAAGTGCTTATGGTAGCTTATTCTGTCAAATGCCCTTATTCTGATGGTAGCTTACAAGTAAGAGACCCCGATCTTGCAAATCTGGCACTGGGTGGAAAAATCCTTTAGAACCTTTATGCAAATCTTAGACACCCTGTAAGCAATCTTCTAAGGAAGAAATACCTCAATGGCACCCCTATGAGAAATCTCCAAGCAAAAATCACTCCTGAAGGCACTCTGATTTGGAACCTCTGTCGTCGTGTCTTAGACTCCTTCCAAAAACACCTCTATCGAATCCTAGGGAATGGGAAAAATACAATGTTGTGGCAAGACAACATCATGGAGCCCATAGAGCCAAGGGAGTCCTCTTTCAGTGGCATTGTGTTGGTGTTTTCATCTTGGACCCAAAAAACCACAATTTCAATCCCAAACTTTACTTTATAAACTGTTGTGAATTTACCATCTAGTGGGTCAATTTTGTGGGGGATATATTGTTATTTCATGTTTGTTTCCTCCATAACTTGGGAAATAAGGGCCTTGATCAACCACTGGGTCTCAGTGATTCTACAAACCTTTGTATCACATGTTCTTGAGAATCCAGGGTCCTAAGATCAACCTTCAAACTCATCTTGAATATGTTCATTGGACAATTTATATCATTTCTCTTTGATGGTTCCTTCCATCTCCTCTAATTCTACCTGAACTAAATCAACAAACCTGATATTATAGAAATTGGTCACTTCCTAGACCTCTTTTTCAACCCTAATAACATAATGTGGCTCTTCAAGGAAATGGGCATTTAGGGTACAATAATTGGCCTTCCTTTCAGCGTTGTTTTTCCCTTTTTCACCAGCCAGGAGGCTTTTCCCTTCGGTCATTATTACTATGTTAAGTTTGGGATGGAGAACAAGAAGAATGACAAGGAATGTAAAGAAATGGTCTTGACATAACTATCTACAGGGATCCACATGGTAGCATGGAAAATAATTAAAAACTTCTGGAGAGTTGAAACCTCTTCCCAAAACCTAGGGGAGTGCAAATGTCTCCTAGACCTTAGCAGGTCAAAATCCCATAGAGGCCACCTGACAAAACTTAGAAGAAAAGTGACCAAAGACAATAACAAAACCATAATTATATAGATGAGGGTACCTGGATGATGAATTATGTTGTCCATGGGTGTGCTAGGGAGTTCGAGACTCTGGGTGTCTCCTTTTTCTCCTCTAGAGAAGCCTAAATTCCAAACTTCTATGATTGACATCCTCAAATTGTTAAAATCCTGCATCGATGGATAACCCATCACCTTGTGATCTTATATGATGAGAGGTGTCATGTCTCAAATTGGTTACCTAAGCATCATATATCATCGAGGCATGCCAATTCACCCACAAATAGACTGTAAACTCACTTTTGCTACCCTTTCATTACTACAATGTGTACCATTTTACATGTTAGCGACCAGGGGACACGTGGGGGTGTTGTGGCCCCAACCTCCATTACCCATCCGGGCATATACATTTTTTTATATTCTATTAGATCATATATTATATTATATGGCCAATACTAGAACTCTTAGGTATACAAATCCCATGATGTCTATTCCAAACATTTACATTGTACACGTGTTTATAAAGTCCATATTTGACAATATAAATATTTTATATAACTATCATTATATATAATGAATAATATCATACTACTAGGTTGATACCAACACGTAGCATTTTCGCTAATCAAAACTCACAACTCAACGAATTTTTTTTCTAAACATTCTACGTTTTGGCATTTTTCATCAAAATCCGATGATATGAATCTACGTGAATTTGCAATTTTTTGTTCTTTAAATTGTGTTTTTGAATGCATAAATAGATTCAGCATCCTAAAAAACCTTGGGGCACTCGGATTATACATACTTAACCACTCAAATATACAAATCCAACAATTTCTTGCTGGATTTCAGACAAAATTAAATGGATAATATCATCGGAAAAGAGCCAAAACGTAGAACGTTTAGACTATGACAAATTTTAATGATTTTTTCTTTTTAAACACAAAGGATTGCATAAGGGAGATTGTTAATTATTTTATTTATTTATTATTGGTAGTTATGACATTATTTTGAGAATTATTTCAATTCAATAACAATTAAATATAAGTTCTAAGGCGACTCCTCTTTTAGGGTTTTCTTGCACACACTTGATCATTCTCTCATGGTAGTGATAATGGGTAGGAGTAGTCATGACTCCTCCTCCTCCTCTTCCTTCTCCTCTAAAGCCTTGGATTTTAAGGCTGTAACCGAAGCTACAACAAAGAAGGTGACCTCCTCTCATGAAGAAAATGAAGGATGAAATCCCCACGATTTATGGATTTTTAGCTACAAAAGGACTAGCTCACTCTCATTAAAAGAAAAATGCAAACCTTCTTCTCAAACCATAATTTCTATTGCTTCATCTTTGAGCTCAAGGAAGATGGAGACCTCATCTTTTGCAATGGACCTTATTTGATGGGACCCTGGGAAATGTACCTAAATGAATGGTCATTGACATTGATACAAAAGTAGATATCTTGATTGTTGTGCTAGTATGGGTGAGGCTATGACACTTCCCCTTAATCCTTTGGGATGAAAAAAATATAATATCCATTAATAATTCTATAGGGAAATTCACAAACTGAGAGGAATCTGAGGTAGCACATTCTCTTGTTCCAAGATTGGTGTGGAAGTGGAATTGAAGAAGTTCATATAAGTAACAAAACTAGACCTTACGAGATGGAAATTCATCCAGGCCCTTCATTAATGAACAACTTCCATTTAATTGCAATGCATGTCATGAATACAACCATTTCTCTAAAGACTACAAAAATAATGAGAAATTGACCCATTGGAGACCTTTAGAGGCAAACACCCTCCAAATGGAAGAAAATCCATCACCCCTAAGTAGCCAAGGGCCACCATCATAAAGATTTTGGTGCCCCAAAGACAAAATATGTTCAAAGTTATGAACTCTATAGAGAATGCAAGTGAAAGGAGCACATTGGAATAAGTCCCAATAGTGGGCATGTACCCATCATTACACCGCAACCATCTCCTTTGATTTTTAAAACTCATGTGACCTCCCTCCTCCCCTCTAATGTTCAACCCTCTCCTTAGGAACCCGATACATATTTCCAACTTGTATGATTGTAATTTTTCCAACATAAAATTCAGTGCTATGAATCTGTTAGATATACAACCTCCATCCTTAAATATTTATAGTTGGAGACTTGAATATAGTTGTCAACCCATGGAAAAGAGAGGGGGTATATATATCTAAGACCCATTTAGAGATAATCTAGAAGACCTTATGGTAGACTGGGATGTGGTAGACCCTAACACTAAATGAGGGAAATTTTCCCAAAAAACCAGAAGACTAGGGCAAGGACATATTGTTGAGAGGTTAGACTGCTTCAAGGTTCACAACTCTCTTTTAATGGACAACATTGGAATTCCATCCACAATCCTTCCCTTTGGTGAATCAGATAATGAAGCAACCAGGCTTGGTCATGGAAGATAAAGATGATTATAGTCTCATCCCTTTCAAAGTCAACCATTCCTAGTTGGATCATCAATCTTCATGTGATATCATTCATTATGCCTAGTCCTCTCTTATTATTTCCCCCACCCTCCTATCTTCGAGAAAAAAGAAAAAAATCTAAGAGTGATCAAATTTTGGCTAAAGAGATGGGCTCATTCCTCCCTATCCTTGTTGGAGAAAGTGAGGAAACACTGCATTGTAGCTCTTTCAATCATCTATTCTATCTCTAATGGAAAATGCTAAATCACTTAAGACATATAGAATAAGGAAGCGAAGGCCACCTAATCTCTCTCTAGAGACCAACTAGAAGAAGAGTACTAAAGGCTTAAGTGCATATGGATTAAAAAAAAGAGATAGAAACACCATGTTTTTCTACAAACATGTGTAACACAAGATGAATACATAATCATATATTTGAATCGACCTTCCTGATGTCAAACAAGTGGCTTCATTCAATGTAAGCACTCCAGTCGATGGAAACAAACGAAGCCCATGTTCCGGATGGATTCATTGCTTATTTCTATCAAGCTCACTGACATATCATCAAATTTGACCTCTACCAAATTTGTCGTTTGGGTTCACAAAATGAAAGGGACTACTGAAGATTGTGGTGGGGGTAAGCGCCATCGCTTATCACATGTTTTTGAAGATTGTGAACTTGTGATTGCTTTCTCTCGTGCACTCTCTAACTTTACGTGCCACGTGAAGTAAGAGAGACGTATTTTATGGTTTGAAAGCTACGTATCATCTCCTACGCTTCACACGCGACGCCCCCATAATGCCACGTTTACCATAATTGAATTATAGAGGGCATTAACGTTGAGACCAAATTTAATTTATTATTTTGCTAAATGAACCTAATGACAAAGGTAGGGGTAAGCCTTACCTTTAACACGTGGGAATTTTTTTTTTATTAATTTGGTAAAATATTCAAATAGATGAATGGAAAAGTTATGGAACAGGTCAAAGACCTTGAATAAAAAGAAGGGTTAAACACATATGGTCCTCATCAACCATTCAATCCCTAAAGAGAAGTATGCATATCATTGAAGAAAGAATAAAATTACTATTTGATTTCATATTAAGATATCCTCTTTAAAAAATTATCCTTTTTTTACAACCAAATTCACACTTGACATTCAAACAATAATCAATGAATATACTCTCACTTTATTGGGTGAATGTTTAAATCACAATATATTAAGACACTGTTAAAAATAGAGAAAATGAGACAACAGAGAGAAGATTTTATAGTTGTAAAAGAAATTCAAAGACATTGTAGGATAGTTCAATATCTCATTGTTGTTGTTTCACACCCACATAAGGGGAGGGGAAGAATGTGCAAGGAAGCACACTCATTCCACAACCAATCAATCATTGTGTTAGTAGGAGACATCACCCTCTTGTGGTGACCCTGTTATTGCCTAAACTAGCATCCAAATTGAAATTCCAACCACAAATGCTACTTTGGGGTAACAGATGGGAGTTGTATAACTACCACCTCAATACAATTTCTCCTTCATTTTTGGTCAGCTCTAAAGAGGCCAAGGGGTATAACTCTTTGATATATTTGTTCATTCAAAGTTCATTTTTCTTTCATTGGGTTGTTCTTAGTGCTTATGTAAATCTAGAAATTACATAAAAATGGATACTCTCTTTGGCCTATTGAGAGCCAACCAAAAATGAAGGGGAAGTTGTATTGAGGTGACAATGATACAACTACCATAAGTTACCCCATGGTGGCATTTGCGGTTGAATTCTCCACTTGTGCACAATGATGCTAGTTTAGATGGTAATATGGCCCATGAACAACTTTTCATAGCAAAAGAATTAAAGTACACAATATAAATAAAAAATATTAATCTAGAAAAATAAATCTTACAATATGCATCTCCTCATGATGATTTGACCACTTTATTGTTTAGAGAAAATTATATTAATCTTTAAAAACAAATACAAATAAATAATTTCATTGTGTCAAGAGATGTTTTCTACAACTCAGTATTGAGGATATTGTAGGTTCTTGTCGGTAACGATATGAGGTTGTTAAGGACATGGTTGCAAAATGTGGTAATGTCAACCCCTACAAAAAAAACCTTAAAAAAAAGTGTGTTACCAATAGCACCACTTTTCAAAACGGAGGTTAATTTTGGTGTTTTTGACCCAAAAAATTATGAGTTTTCAGAACTAGAGTTCTCATTTTGAGGTCATTGTTCTTGTTAAGTCAATAACTTTGTTTTTGGTGAATTCCTTGCAAAAAAACACACATTCAACGTAACGGTTATAACTCAAATTCATTCAATGTTATTGAATTCAAGCTCAATATCATTCAAATCTATACAAATTTAGTGACTGATCAATGTGGAAAAAGTCTTCACAAAATATTCTAATGGAGTTTCAACTTATCATAAATGATAATCTATTCCACTTTGTTCATGTATCCCTCCTTACTTTGAGAATGGGTTGAGATTCTCTTGTTAAATGCATTTGCAATGTGTGAAAGAACATAACATGGTGTAAGAAAAGCACCCAAATAATAAAATAAGTCAAAACATGAAGCCATAGGTATTTAGCTATTCCATCTCATATATGTTTGTCGTCACCTACATATAAACACTTTTTTTTTTCACCAGAGAAATGGCACGAGAAACTTACTAATACTTTCCCACGTTCGTGGATGGTAAGGATGTTAAACCGCAAACCCCAGGGACACAAGGCTTGAACTCGTGACCTCCCCCGTACCGAGAGAGTATGTGCACGTCTCACCAATTGTGCTATCCCATGAAGCTAAACACTTACAATGCTTTCTTCTCTTCTTTAACATTTATTTAATTCATAACGTGAAATTTCTATTTCCAATGCAATTTAAGCATGGGTTTATGTTTTCACTCTTCTTTAGAAAATTTTGAAACCTTTACATCAAGGAGATGTAAATAATGTTTTAGACTGTTTTTGTTTAGTATTTGGCATATATTTGAAATGTGTATGAGACAACTTATTCAAAACTACAAAATATATTATAATTTATCATGTCAATTTTTTAAGTTTCAAATATATTTGAAATGTGTATGATTTGAAATGTGCATGAGGCAACTTATTCAAAACTACAAAATATATTGTAATTTATCATGTCAATTTTTTATGTTTCAAATAATCAAGTTGAGGAAAAAGCACAATTCTCAATACAAATGGGTTATATAACAACTTTCTAATTTTTGAATAATTTTATGTTATCATTAATGTTTTTAGTAAGTTTTCTTTTATATTAGAAACATAATGTATAGGAAATCAAATATATTGTAATTTATCATGTCAATTTTTTATGTTTCAAATAATCAAGTTGAGGAAAAAGCACAATTCTCAATACAAATGGGTTATATAATAACTTTCTAATTTTTGAATAATTTTATGTTATCATTAATGTTTTTAGTAAGTTTTCTTTTATATTAGAAACATAATGTATAGGAAATCATGGAGATGGTTTGAGTAGTCCACCATTCAAAATTCAAAATTAACTATTTAGAAAGTTTATTGCTCTGTCTAGAGGGAAAACATACCCACATATTAAATTGTAGTTAAAAAAATCTTAAGAAGTCCACATTATGGTCAAGACTTTGAATGAGTCTGAATATTTAACCTAGAACTAAAAAAATCAATGATAAAATTGACAGTCAAAAGGCAAGGAGAAGTAGAACTCGTCATTGTCGTCATGTTGATGGAGCTGGAGGGAAAGCCGACATAAAACCATTGTTGAAAATCTCTGGTGGAGGCAATGATGTATGAGGCCACCTGAAAGTTACCTCTCTATTTCTTAACAAGCCAAGAGACGAAAGTGAGAAGAAGCTTGTTTTGTTTTATAATTATTTCATTCTTAGCCTAGGATTTTTGAATTCTTATTCTTTGGCCAACATTTTTTGTGTCACGAAAACCTTTGTGTGCCAGTACAGCTCCACAATGTGGATATTTTTTTTGTCCTTGGCTATGATAAAGCCCAGGTTAGGGACACACAAGGCCAATTTCTTATCAATCTATTAGTCATCACAATATGCCCTGGTGACCTTCACATTCTCCTCAATTGTCTGCATAAATGATTGCGAGTTCAAATCGATGACAATGGCGTAGGAAACAACTACTACTTATGCTTCTGATGAAGCTTTGATGAAGTGAGCAGAACCTTTTCCCCTCTTGTTGTAGCACAGAGCCATGCCATGTGCAAGAATGAGACCAACAATTCAACCACTAAGCCACCAACAATAGGAATGCATAGCCAAATTATTAGACAAAGAGCTCGATTGAAAACTCCCCATGCGAGTCTAATAAGAGGCAGGTTAATCATATTAGAATGAGGGAAATTCATTATCTAAGTTGGAAAATGAGTCCCCGTCTTTACCTAAAACTTTCCCATAACCATCATCTGCCATCGAGTCTACCTCATCGCATAAGGAAGTGGGATGCACAAAGCCTCCACTACACGGGCATGTGCCTGAGTGAATATGTTGAGAGGTGGGTGCACGTGGGCATGTAATATGTCCATCTGTCCTACATGTTAACCCTTCTTCAAACACAACAAACACTCTCAAATTTTTTTATATTTTAGTTATTAAAAAACTTTTTTAATTTTGTGTTTATAAATTTTGTGTATACACCCTTTGTTTTTCATTTATCTCCCTTATTCAGTGCATAGACAATATTGTTTTCTCAAACATTCTATATCTAATAGATAGAAATAGAAATTATGTTAAATTTAATATTGTTTTCTCAAACATTCTATATCTAGTAAATAGAAATAGAAATTATGTGAAATTTAAATATGTCTTATACATTTTTATTACGTCTCTTGTATGAAGATATCCAAATTAATGTATAGTTGTTAAGTTAGCATTATGTAAAATGATTTTTTTAATTAATTAAATGTAAAGTAATGAATTATAGATATCTAAATTAATATATAGTGGTTAAGTTAGAATTATGTAAATTGATTTTTTTATTAATTAAATGTAAAGTAATGACTTATAAAAAGTTTTTAATGGTAAGTTAATATTATGATTTCATTATTATATATGTTTTTATTATTTTTCTTTAATATATTTGATGGTTATTTTATAAAAGCTTAGTAAACAAAAATAGTTTAAAACTAATATACTTTTTAAATGGTTGAATGAGAATGCCAAAGTGATTAAGTGAGGGTTTCAAATTAATGTTTTTAATAAGAACTTTAAATGTACTGTAATTAAAAATATCATTCTATTTTTCCATGTGGTAAGATATGCTTCTTGAAGCTAATATGTGGATTTTCCATCAGTATAAGTGGTGTTGATAGATCATAGATAGCGTTAAAGTAAACAAAGAGAACAGACATGAAAACAGAGAGAACATTCACCATTGCCACCCAATGCAAAAAAAACCACATAAATATCAATCTATCACACTATTTCTCATGTGTCAACATATGCTTTCTAAAACTAATGTGCAATTGCCATCAATATAGGTGGTTATTTCTTTGTCAAGGGTGCTCAAAGATTATGAATATAATTATTAAGGTAAACATAGAGAACACACACCTGAAGCATTGCCTCCCAATATGAGAACCTTGCAATTTGGGCATCGTATCTCAATGTTGATGACCATGTCTTATGTCTTTCTCTCTACTTGGATGGTGATAATAGTTTTTACTCTCTTTGCATGTTTGGAAGGATATTGTAATATTTACTATTATCCTTTTGCTTCTAAACTACATGAGGGTAGAAAAGGTCTTCAATTTATATATTGAGCAAGGCAAATCATAATTCTTTCATGGAAACACTATATTCTATTTAGAAATGCCTCATAGACTATGTGGATATCGGTGACATCTTCTCAACCACTCTCTTTTGAATGCATCCAATGGATCAACATTGCAAGCTCTGTGTTGAGGAAGCTCGCCTTGTGATGATGTTAGATGTATTCATCAATGCATCATGAATCAACTATTCATGAAGACTAAAGGATGTGCGTCTCAATTATCTGTATAACAATCATTCTCATAGTATGACAAAATCAGTTACAATGAAATTGATATAAGGTAAGATTAGGTGTAGCCTAGATGTTATTAGAACATGGTTTGTGAGAGGTTATTGATATGAAGAATTTTGTATGCAAAGTTGGAGTACTACACTTCAAAGTCACTATTGCGATCATTCACAACTTGCTTGTTGAAAAACAATCCATATAGAAAGGTTCATATGCAGTGGTGTTGTCACTAGAACTGATCATATTTAGACCTCTATCTCTATGAGTATATAGTCCATTCGGTCAAGCGATATCATGATTTTGCATAAGGACATCCCTCTTTAATATAGTAAAAAGAAATGCAAGTTCAGGTTCCTATGTAAAGGAAACCTCCCATTCCCTTTAATTGTTGAACAAAACGAAAGAGAATTTGGTACATTGAAGTCCAAGAAAATGCCATGAGAGATCTCAGTGGGGCGACTCCTTTAATAACCATTCTTTGAATGACAAGTGGTCTCGTCAAATGAAAGAGAAAATCCAAAGATTTCATGGCTATTATTTTTCATATTCTATTAGAGTACTTTTCACGATTCCATAATCCAAATATCACTAGGACTCTTGATATGATGCAATTATTTATAAAGCAATAGGTTTCGGCATCCTTTGGATACTTATTTGAACACATAGTTATATATATGCACACGCGAAGCTACATGTTACGTTTGAAGAGCATTGTCACAGCACAACAAAGTGGAGATCGAGCATATTAAAAGTGCAATGACAATGGTTGAAAATAGATGTGGTAGATGGCAGTTGGACAAGAACAATAGAATGGTGGTTTAGAACAAGAGATAAACTAGAAATGGTCGTGCCAAACTTGTTGGTCTAGGACGACTAAGTTTTGGACAAAAGGCCTCCCCAAAAAGTGCCTTCGACATAATTATCTCAACAAAATTTTAAGGTTACTACATCCTATTCAAGTTTAAAAATAAAACATTTTAACCTCTTTTCTTTATTTTATAGGAATGTGACCTAAGATTCGAATGATTAGAGATACTCAATGTTAGTGATTGGTGTGCAATGAATGCTCGTTGAGATAATTGGCTTTGCTCCAAGATGTGCAAAGTGGCAACCAATATCTACTTTGTTGCAGAGCATTGAATGATGTGGTCGATGGTATAGAAACAATGGGATCTAAATTCCTTTAAAATCTAATGACTTATTATACCACCCGCCAATATTGCATAGCAGGGTGAATATCGCTCGTTGTGCATAGTTGTGGAACTTACATCCTAAAACTGTAGTTTTAGCACATATGTTTTCGGTCGACAAGCTATTTCACAGATAACTTATGATTACCTATCCATGAAGTGTAAACCATTTGGTTTATATGGAGTTTAGTCCCCATTAAGTCATAGGTTTCAAACCTCACGGGGAGGGTTGAGGGTACTCATGTGGAGCCTATTACGAGAGTACTCATGTGGAGCTTAAATTTCCACGTTCAAACTTTACTACGAGAGTACTCATGTGAAGCTTAAATTTAAATCATTTCGCTTCCAATGGAATAACAATGTTATCAAGTGTGAAACTTTCTTTAATGGTCTCACATATAATGGTCTGTGAGTACCATATGATTACGATTCGTTCAGGCGTCGTACATGGACAGGATTCCGTACACTCTTCGCGGTGACAGTGTCGGGCCTCGGCCATGCCTTTTCCTAATGCCTTTACTTTTACTTTATCTGCGTTTCCCAATTTCTCTCTTACTTTTACTTTATCTGCGTTTAATGTGGGTACTTGGACGGTTCAGATGAAGTCTTAGAAACCTAATTTTTCACGTGGGCTGTCTCTCGTGTATCTCGTGTAAAGAAAAAGAAGGCCGCAAGATTAAATGTATGCCTAGTTGCATTTATTCCTTCAAATCGTGATGAATAAATGTAAGTCGTACACTCACTGTTAGGAATAAAAAATGATCAATAAGTAGGTGAAATGGATACATCCATGAGTAAGTCGGTGAAATGGATACTCATTCGATTCATAGTATTTGGTTTCTTCCCATAAAAGTGTAAGAGGTAGAGTGAGGGCATAGGGTTTAGTCCATAAAAGTGTAAGACGTAGAGTGAGGGCATAGGGGTAAGTTCAAAGTCGCCAAATTTTGATCATGTGGTTTTTGAATAACATCTACAATCTTAGAGCCTCAAATCCTAGAGTGTTAATTTACAATGTTTTCTCCCATGCAGTGGAAACCAAAAGCTCATAAGAATAAGCATTGAAGCACTCATGTATTAGCAAAAAAAAAAACCATTAAAGAAAGCAATCAATGGGTCATGTAATGTAATCAATCGACCTTCAGAGAGAACTTACAATAGTAACTACAAAGTGTGAGACAAGGTTTTGTTATGGTCGATCGCTTTATTTCCTAGTAAAATGGTCAACCTATTCCTATTAGTTGCTCCTTCTTCATGCCTTGATCTCTCAACATTATTGTCAATTTCCTCTCGACTAAAAGTGCAAATTTCTTCAGGCTACCCCATGATATCATAGTATAGGTGAATTCATAAACCAATATAGTCTTGCTCCTCCAATGCTTTGTTCATTGTTGTTGAAGCAAAGGTAAGAGCATTTATTCTCTCTAGTCAGTGTTAATAGGAAGAGATCGCTAGTCTTGAATGAAAGCCTCATTTCATTGATTCCTATGGAAAATATCCATCATCTCTCCCTGCATTCAAAAGAAAACATAAAATATTATTGTTCATTGGTAATCCAATATATTAAAACAAACCACAATATTGAGATTTCAAGTTTGAGTCCTGTACTATTTGCACACTTTCTTTCCTCTGTGACAATGTTAAGAGAGGAGAATGGATGAAAGACGAGGGCAATGCATCCAAGTTAATTTAATGCAGTAACTTCATATATGGCATGCCAACATAGCCCATGCCTACAATGGATTTAACACAAAACAACCTTGCAATCTATAATCTATACATTTTGGATTAAGGATCAACCATACGACATCTAAGTCCTACTCCACTAATATGATTACACAAAAAAAACAAAGAAAAGATTAATAAAATTAGATGGAAAACTGTTACAAGGTGCAACAATTAATTTTGACAAGTAATCTAAATATTTAAATGCCAAATTAACAGTTGAATTATTTTCATTCTTATCATTTTTAAGGTTTCAATTTATGAGCAATCAAATACATTTAAAAATAGAAAAAGCAATTTATAAAATTTCAAATTCCAAAAGTATTCCTAATAATTTCTATATTACAAATTATTTCAAAATTTAACAATGACATTTAGAAAAAGTGAAACAACCCCATATAACTTTTACACAGTGTAATGTGGTCTTAATAATTTTTATATTACAAATTATTTCAAAATTTTATTCTTTTGAAAAAAATCCTACACGTGTCTTAGGATGTAAGGTGGTTTGTGATGGAATGTACTATTAAAATACTTTGTTATGTGAAGTTACTAATTGAAAACCCCAACTTACTTTGTGTGTCTTATATAAAACATCATAAACACACCTGGAAATTATAATAATAACAATTTATAATAATAACAGTGTCGTTTCAAAAAACTGAAACAAACCCATATAACTTTTACACTTAACATAAAATAAATTTAAAACATGATAATAAACCATAATCCCGTAACAATGTAATATTAATAATAATAATATATTATTCAATATACACCGTTGAAGTATGAAGTAATCTACATTCAAAAGTGTAGATGCACCACATAATTTACATTAAAAAGTACAATGTATACACCAATCAAATATGAAGTAGAGGTTTTGATATGTGACACTTAGAGATACCATGGTTACGTTATTTTAGTGATATTTGTGAATGATTTCTCGAATGATTTTTAGTATTTTTATTTTGGATAAAGTACAATCATATATTCATATTATATATAAAATTCATATTATATATAAAATGGAATGTTAATATTTTTAATGAAGGTTTGTTATAAAGGAAATCAAATTTTCATTAGTTAAAAAAGATAATAATATTTTCTTATATTTTTAATTATTAGTTTATTGTTTTGTATATAAAAATAAATAATGGTTCTTTTTAACAATGGACAACATGACATAAAAGTTAGATGAAATGAAATCATTTTTATTTTAAATAGTAGGAGGCAAGAAACTTTCTTTCATCGGATGGCCATTTCAGTCCTTGGTTTGTGTACGTTCTTCTTGAGCTGCACCAGAGGGTTGGGGATCTCCTTCTATAAAAATAGGATTGGACTATGTGCCCACATAGCCAAGGGAGTCCTCTTTTAGTGCCATGGTGTCGGTTTTTTCATCATGGACTTGGGAAACCACAATTTCAATCTCAAATGTTGTTTTAAAAAATGTTGT
>SNQJ01S0202251.1:4729-16782 GCA_010110895.2 Picea sitchensis | reverse complement strand
AGATGAAACTCCACTTTTTTATGCCACTCTTTATAGATCTATGATTTGCAGTCTTATGTAACTGACAACCACTAGACCAGACATCATGTTTTTTGTGAGTCTGGTTGCTAGGTTCATGCATCAATCTCACGAGTCTCATTGGCGGGTAGACAAAATAATCCTTGAAGATATGTAAGTGGTACCAAAATTTTTGGATTGTTTTATGATGCTACTAATGATTCCAATGTTGTAGCATAAACAGATGCAGATTGGGCAGGTAGCTTGGATGATCGAAAGAGTACTTCTGGTTATGTTTTTCTCTTTGGAGAAAATATTATTTCTTGGAGCAACAAAAAGAAACACATTATTGTTATATCTACAATTGAAGCAGAGTATATTGCAGCATCATCAACAAGTACACAAGCTATCTGAATGGAAAAATTGTTTGAATACTTGGGAATGAAAGTCAATAAGCCCATCAAAGTCTATTGTTACTCAAAGCACAATCCCCATGAAAAAGAATCATGTATTCCATAGAAGGAACAAACATATTGGTATTCGACATCATTTCATTCAATATCTTGTATAACAACAATTCATATCTTTTGAATGTTGTCGATCTGAAGATCAATTCACAGACATTTTTACTAAGGCTCTTCCAAAGGATAAATTGGAAAATCTTAGACTGTTGTTGGGAAATAAAAAACTTGACATCAAGGGAGATATTGAAATACCTTATGCTTAGTTTTTAGGCATTCCATAGACATCTGGATTGTTTCTTAACTCCATATGTAAAACTAAATTTTCCAAGTGTTGAGTTTGTTAGCCACATTTGTTTTCCTAAACAAATGCATTGGTTCTATGTTGGTTATGGAGCTTGATTATCTTCTTGATTTAGAGGTCTTTGTTTTCAGCTTTGTTTATACCCCCATGAAGATTGTACACCTCAGAAGAATGTACACCCCTCCATGTGGGGGGGTTTCCCCCCCTGAGGGGTTTGTGGGGCTCACCCCCCTGGATGGGGGGTCCGAAGTTCAACGGAGGTTCGGGGGAAAAGCCCGTGAAGAAAAAATTGCCTTTTAAAATATTTTAATTTCATATTCAATCTAGACTTTTCATTATAAGGTCGCAGATCTAATGGTAGAAGTTATTTTAGGGTTTTTTTCCCTAGAAGGAAACCCTCTTTTATGAGGGAATTGTATTGTGGTTGTGTAGGTGTGTGTTTATTGTATTCTAAGAGAGGAGACTGTGAGAGAAAGTAGAGGAAGTTACAATGGGTGTGTTGTAGGTTGTATCCCTTCATTTTGTTGGATAAAGGACCTGTCAATTTCTTTGGTGGACGTAGCCCACACTGGATGAACCACGTATATCTATGTCTCTATTGTATTGTGTATCTTCTGTGTTTTATTTCCGCATTTTTTTTTATTTTATTGCTCTGCGATCTTGTTTTTCTAAGAACTGGTATCAAAGCGAAAGGTAACTCGCGGGAAAAGAGGGTTCCTCGTTCGAGTGGGAGCAATGGCAGAAGATTGAAAGTTTAGGATCGAGAAATTTAACGAAAAAAATCACCAGTTGTGGAAGATGCAAATGGAATATTATTTATATCAGAAGGATATATTCCTACCATTGGGTGGAATAACAAAGAAGTTGACGGCCATGAAGGACGAAGAATGGGAGGTTCTTGACAGAAAGGCACTGGGAACGATACGGTTGAGCCTAGCAACATCAATGGATTTCAATATTTCAAAAGAAAAGACAACGAAAGAGTTAATGGACACATTGGCTAAACTGTATGAAAAACCCTCAGTGTCCAATAAGGTATTTTTAATGAAGATATTATTTAATATGAAGATGTCATAAGGCGGGTCTATTGCAGATCATTTAAATGAATTTAATATGGTTACTAAGAAGCTAAGTTTTGTAAGAGTGGACTTTGATGATGAGGTCAGGGCCCTTCTAATATTGTGCTCATTTCTAGAAAATTGGAATGGCTTGGTCATGGCTGTAAGTAATGTTATCTCTGGTTCAAACACTCTAAAATTTGACAATGTTGTTGGTGTTATCCTTAGCAAGGAAATGTGATGGAAAAACACACGTGAGACATCAGGTAATGTGTTGACTGTGGAGAACAAGGGAAGACAAAGGATAGAGGAAAGGGCCCAAGGAACCAAGGGAAGTCTAAGAAGGGAAGATCCAAATCCAGAATCGGAAAGATAGAGTGTTGGAATTGCGGGAAGAAAGGACATTTGAAGAAAGACTGCAAAGCTCAAAAGAAATAAAGAGATGGACAACAAGAGAAAAATCAGGAAGCAAATGTAACATGTGATGTGTTACAAGATGCTTTGATTCTTTTTGTAGATAATATTTATGATCCTTGGGTAGTAGATTCGGGGGCTTCATTTCATTCCACACCCCATAAGAAACATTTTCTAGATTATGTTCAAGGTGATTTTGGATAGGTTCATTTGGGTGATAATGCACAATGCAAAATTGTTGGAATGGCTAAGGTACAAATAAAACAAAAGAATGGAAACCAATGGTTATTGAAAGATGTAAGATATGTACCAGATCTAAGGAAAAATCTTCTTTCAACAGGGCAGTTGGCAAGTGAAGGTTGTACATCTATATTTACAGAGAAGGCATGGAAGGTCACCAAAGAATCTCTGGTGATAGAAAAAATATAGAAGGTAGGTACATTGTATTTATGTATTGGTAATACTGACTCTTCTATATATTTAGCTTGTACAGGAGTGGATACAACACCGTGGCATCATAGGCTTGGATACATGAGTGAGAAGGGGATGCAAATACTTCACAAAATAATTTTTTTGTCAGATATTAAACAAATTGATTTGGATTTCTCTGAGCACTATGTTTATGGAAAACAAAAGAGAGTTAGATTTATCGGAGTCGGAAAAGAAAAGAAAATTGAAAGGTTAGAGCTTGTGCATACAGATGTATGGGGACCAACTCAAGTATCCTCTCTTGGTGGCCCTCATTATTATGTTACTTTTATTGATGATGCAACTAGAAAACTTGGGTTTATTGCATTCGACAAAAATATGATGTTTTTGATACTTTTAAGAAATGGAAAGCTTTGGTTGAGAATGAGACAGGAAAAAGGTTGAAGTGTCTCAGATCAGAAAATGGAGGTGAATACTGCAGCAAGGTGTTTGATAATTATTGTTCATACCATGGGATCTGTAGAGAGAAGAAAGTTCCAGGAACATCACAAGAAAATGGTATGTCAGAAAGGATGAACATGACATCATGGAGCGTGAAAAGAGTATGAGATTCCATGCAGGGTTTCCCTTATAGTTTTGGGAAGATGTTGTAGATATTGTTGTTTACTTGATAAACAAAGGACCTTCAAGTTCTTTGGATGGTGGCATTTTAGAGGAGGCATGGACAGGTAAAAAGGTAAACTATTCATTTTTGCAGACTTTCGATTGTGAAGCATTTGTCCATATTGATAAATAAAATAGAACAAAGCTTGAAGCAAAATCCAAGAAGTGTACCTTTATTGGATATGGTGTTAATGATTTTGGTTATCACTTATGAGATTATGAAAATCACAAAATCATTAGGAGTAGAGATGTCATATTCAATGAGAAGTTCATATATAAATATCAGTTGCAGGGAAGGAAACATGAAGAAGAAAAACTAGAATACACTGTGCTTGATGAGATCGCTGAAAAATAAATTCCAAAGGTACCAGAAAATCAAAATTTAGAACAATAGGAGCAACGAGTACCTCAAACTCTTGCAAGTATTGTTAGGAGATCTACCAAGTTAAGTATGCCCCCTGAACGATACTCTCCTTCATTGTACTATTTATTGTTGGCTAGTTCTGGTGAACGAGACAATTATGAAGAGGCAATGCAGGTAGACACTAAAAGGAAGTGGGAGAAAGACGTGAAAGAGGAAATGGATTCCTTGGTAAATAACCAGACTTGGTTTGGTTTCCTACAGGAAAAAGAGCATTGCAAAATAAATGGGTTTACAGGTTGAAGGAAGAAGATGGAGGCAAAAAGTGGTACAAGGCTAGACTTGTTGTAAAGGGGTTTGCACAAAATAAAGGCATAGATTTTGATGAAATGTTTTCTCCTACTATAAAAATGACTTCAATTAAGACTATTTTAATTCTTGTGGTAGTAGAATATTTGCATCTTGAACAGTTAGATGTAAAAACAAATTTTCTCCATGGAGCTTTGGAGGAAGATATTTATATGCAGTAGCCACAGGGGTATGAGGTTAAAGGGAAGGAGAATTTGGTATGCAGGTTGAAGAAGAGATTGTATGGCCTAAAGCAAGCTCCAAGGTAGTGGTGTTTGAAGTTTGACAGGTTTATCATAGAACACGGTTATAGTAGATGTCATTTTGATCATTGTGTTTATTTTAAAATACTAGAAAATGGAAGCTATATTATCTTGCTATTGTATGTAGATGACATGCTTGTTGCAGGGTCTAACATGCATGGTATAAATGTTCTCAAAAAGAAATTAACTAATTCATTTGCGATGAAGGATTTGGGTGCTGCAAAGAAAATCCTTGGTATGAGAATAACAAAAGACAGGAAAAATCACAAATTGACATTGTCTCAGGGTGAGTACAGAGAGAAGGTGTTGGAGAGGTTTAGAATGCAGAATGCAAAACTAGTTAGTACACCTTTGGCCAGGAACTTCAAATTAACTAAGGAAATGTGTCCCAAGACATAGGAGGAGATAGAATGTATGTCCAGGGTCCTTTATTCATCAACAGTTGGCAGCTTGATGTATGTGATGGTTTGCACAAGACCATATATTGCACATGCAGTCAGAGTTGTGAGTAGGTATATGAACAATCTAGGTAAAGAACATTGGGAGGCAGTAAAGTGGATTCTCAGGTATTTGAAAGGTACTTCTACTCATGCATTATGTTTTGGAGGTTCAGACATTGTTCTACAGGGATATGTTGATTTAGATATGACATGTGATAAAAATAGCAGGAGGAGCACCATATGATATGTTTTTGTTGTAGGTGAAACAACAGTAAGTTGGATTTCAAAACTACAAAAGGTTATTGCACTTTCAACAAAAGAAGCAGAGTATGTTGTTGCTACAAAGGCTAGTAAAGAAACGATTTGGTTACATAGGTTTATGGAGGAATTAGGAAAGAAGAAGGAGAATAACAGTTGTACAGTGTCAGTGAGAGTGTCATTCATCTTGCAAAGAACTCAACCTTCCATTCAAAGACTAAGCATATACAACTCAGGTACCATTTTATATGATCTGTCTTGGAAGATGGACATTTGAAGTTGGAAAAGATACATACTAGCCAGAATCCTGCAAACATGTTAACAAAGGGAGTAACCAAGGAAAAATTGATTTCCTGTTCATTTCCAGTTAGCCTTCAAGCATGAAGGTGAAGATGAGAAATTTTCCAGGTCCAAGGTGGATCATAGTCTAGCAGGTACAACAGCAGTGGAGTTGTTGTGATCAGTCTCCAAGTGGGAGATTGTTGGTTGTGGAGCTTGATTATCTTCATGATTCAGAGGTCTTTGTTTTTAGTCATGTTTATACCCCATGAAGACTATACACCTCTCCACACAAGGGGGCTTTCCCCCCTGGGAGTTCCAGGGGAGAAGCCCCTGAAGAAAAAATTGCTTTGTAAAATATTGTAATTTCGTAGTCAATCTAGACCATTCATTATAAGGTCGTAGATTTGACGATATAAGCTATTTTAGGGTTTTTTTCCCTATAAGGAAACCCTCTTTTATAAGGGAATTGTATTGCGGCTGTGTATGTGTGTGATTATTGTATTCTAAGAGACAAGACTGTGAGAGAAAGTAGAGGAAGTTACAATGGGTGTGTTGTAGGTTGTATCCCTTCATTTTGTTGGATAATAAAAATGAAGGGAAGGACCTGCTCATTTCTCTAGTAGACATAGTCCATACTGGGTGAACCATGTATATCTGTGTCTCTATTGTATTATGTATTTTATGTGTTTTATTTCTGCATTTGTCTTGTATCGTACAATTTGTTTTCACATAATTGTGTTGTAGTGAGTTTTTATGCAAAATCTCAGTGTTGTGTTGTCTTTCTACCTTATCTACATCTATTTTATTTTTTGTTACACACAATGTGCTCACTATACATAATCTACATCTATTTTATTTTTTGTTACACATAGTGTGCTCACTATAGCATTTTTATTAAGCTGTTGTAATTTCTTTTATAAAACAAAATGTAACAAGGCATTCATTTCATCTCTATGGTGCAATCGTATTTTGTCAGAATTTTTATTCTTTCTACTATATGGATCTAAGATTTTTGGTTGTGATTCTTTAAACAATCATTTAAATATTTTTGCTCGGATCTTTCAATCTTCCTATCCCTTACTAGCATTTTGAAGTTTTGTTGTCCTCTAAAGTCACAATTATCTCGATATATATAATAAATTTACAATAAGAACTCTATGATCAAAGGGCTTAGGATTTATAAATATAAGGGTTGGAAGAGTCGAGAATTAAAACAAGGTTGCATGGCAACAGAGTCCCTGCCAGGTTGGGATGGGAGTAAATGCGACCTAGTACAGAGATGTGGCTAGAAAGTTGAAATACATTGAAATACTTTTATACATAGGAAATATGTACTTTTGTAATGGATCGCGGGTTGTCGGACTGACGATATACAAAAAGCACCGACAGTTACATTATACAAAAATTGGGCCTCTGATGTTCACTACGATACAAAAATGGAGGAGTGGAGTTGCAGACTATAGAAATTCATCACAAATAAAAAAAATTATACATACGAAATATGTACTTGTATAAAGTAGATATTTAGTTTTATAAATACGAAATTTCTACTTTTATAAAGTATGGGGAAGAGATTTTATAGAGGATGCAAGGAGCCCTCATTGCATACTTAGCCAGTTTTTGGATCGCGGGTTCTCGGGTTGGCGGGTTCAAAATTGGGCCTCTGATGTTCTGTGGCCTACAAATGGAACCGACAGTTCCGCGATATGCAAAATGACAGGCGGAGTTTAGTTTGCTTTAAAACTAAGGATTTTCTTGGCCAGAAAGATATAGCATTGTCGAATTAGTTTTCTTTGCACACGTTTTATAGAGCATGCAGGGAGCGGTCATTCCATACTTTGCCATTTTTTGGATCGCAGGCATTGTCGAATCAGTTTTCTTTGTAATTTATCAAAAATTAATAATGTCTATTACATGTTTATGGAAATTGGCGAGTTCAAAATTGAGTCTCTGATGTTTCGTGGCCTACAAATAACACTGACAGTTCCGCGGTATACAAAATGACAGACGGAGTTGCAGACTATAGAAATTTACAAAAAAATAATGTATGTTATACAATAGAATAGTAATAACGTTTTCCCGAATTAGCTTGCTTTAAAACTTATTGGACAAAAAAGATATAGCATTGCCGAATTAGTTTTCTTTGTACACATTTTATAGAGCATGCAGGGAGGGGTCATTCCATACTTTGCCAGTTTTTGGATCGCGCGTTCTCGGCTGGTGGTTTCAAAAATGGGTCTCTGTTGTTTTGTTCCCTACAAACAACATCAAGAGTTCCGCGATATACAAATTGAGAAGCGGCGTTGCAAACTATACAATACAAACTTATTATAAAATAAATAATGTCTGTTACATATCTCTGGAAATTACATCAACATTTAAAACATCAATGTCGTTGAAGACCAAGAAATGTGCATACAATAGGAGACAAGAAATGTAGCATATCCGAATTAGTTTTATTTGGAACAAACAAGAAAGGTTCCTGGAAACCCAAAATTTAGTATACAATAAGGGCATTGTCGAAGCAGTTTTCTTTGGAATTTATCAAAAAATAATAATGTTTGTTACATGTTTCTGGAAATTTAAATGCGTTTGTCATATAGACTAGGATTGGGGCTCCCACGAACCATAAAAAGAAATAAGTACAAGATTTAGGAACGTTGAAACAAGTGCGCGACAGTAGAGAGGAAGACCTGAAAAGAAGAAATTGGAAGTTAAGAGTGTTTGGTTACAGTTTTCTATTGAAAGAGGACATAAGTGGATTGATAAAGAAGAGAAGATGACAACATAGACCTAAACTGGATTGATAAACAAAACAATATGACAGTATAAACTTACTATGAAGCTGATGCATTTTTGTTGCTGTCGTCAATGGGCATTGTAGTCCTGTTGATCGGTTCTTGCGCTTCCTGGACGAGGCCGCCCATTCTCTCTTGGAACCATTCTTCGATGTAGCTTTTCATGGGGGTTCTGTTGGTTTCATGCCAGATTTCTATGTCGTTAATGTTGTTTTCTAATTTCTTTAGATCCATTGAAATACTATGCAGAGTATGTTCAATTTCTTCATTGTGTGAGGCATAGTCCAGTACCCAGCGTTCGTGCTCATCTAGACTATGTTCAAGTATGATGTAAAACTTTTCGAAAGACGACCCCTTTAAAATATCAACTTGTTCCTTAAAGGATTATTTGGTGACTGACAAGGATTTGAGAATTAAGTTAGGATCTTGAACCTCGTTGGTAGTTTTGGCTAAGTCCAGCTGGAGCAGGCTTGTGAATAAATCTTCCTTTTATGATATGACTTGTTTACATGACTTGACAATGAGCTGCAGGTTGTCAACTTTCTTTTGCCAGCATGCTTTTACTTTTTTGGTGCACTTTGGCGAGGGGATTTTCTCCTGTCTTCTTTTTAGTTCCGATGTGTTGTCGGCATATTTGGCAAAAGGGGTCAGTACCTGATCACAAAAAAGCTGTTCATTTTTTAAATTCGTCTCCAATTGTTCCAACAAATCATTGGCCTTCTTTCCGAAGGAAACTAAATTTTGCGATGTTTCCCAGGCTTCAGTAACTACCTCCATTCTTTTGTTGATGTTATTCTCTACAAGGGCTCTAGAGCATGCAAGGAGGGTAGAGGATACTTTCATCTTCGCTACAATGGTAGCAGGCATGATTTTTGCCAAAGGACTGGCAAATTCTGGAGTTGCAAGGAAAGCCTGCTTAAATTCGTTGAGGCGTTGTTTCATATTGGCATTTTCCGTCTCAATTCCTCGAATGGAATCACGAAGAATGTCACCAGTTCCCTGGTGAAATTAGCAGATTTGGGATGGCAGAATTTCGCTAAAGTTAATCTCTGCACGAGATTTGCCTTTCCTGTTTGTTACATCTCTCTTTTCAATGACCAGACTTTTAGATTGGTTGTCAAAAATAGCGCTCTAGATTACGAAGGATTCATCTATGTCAAAAAAGTTAGTGTCTGATATTTCCACTGTGGACAACCCAATTTTTTGCATGTGCTCAGCTTCAATTTCAAGTTGTAGTTTTCCACTTTCAATTTGGGGTTCCTCCACCTGCCCTACATTGTTTTTTCTCTTCTTCGTCAGTGGAATTTTGTGAGAACTATCAATATTTATGCAAGGAGGGTTCTTATCTCCTTCTTCGTTCAAAGATTTCTGGGGTGGACCATCGAAGCGATGCTCCGTGATGTCATGCTCTTGGGAGTGATGGCAGGGGACTGGTACTCTTCTCACTGGATGCTTTTCCATGTTGTCTGTACAATTTAGTGGCACTTTGCAATCTCTTTGTGTCACAATCGACAAAAGCAGGATTGTTGTCGACATTGTTTTTGTCTTGGGTCAGGTGTGTATGGATAAAAGAGGTGTTAAAGCCAACACCTAGTAAATGTTCTCAAAAAATTCCATTAGGGTCGAGCCCTTTTAGCCTTTCGGCATACATTAGGTTCAATTTCTTGAAATGGGTAGCAAACTCGTCAATCTTGTTGATGTTTCTACACATGAAGTCTCCGACTTTCCAAGGCAGAGGAATGAACTTTTTTTTTTTCTTGTCATGGAAAAAATGCAACTAGTGGTTGTATTGCCTTGTTATTTCTACAACAAACATCTTGTCCATGATGTGGCATGGAAGGAAGGCAAGATTTTCCTTAGAGCCAAAGACCATGAGGACACTATGATTTTCCTCTTGCTCAAGTGTGCCCTTCCTGTTCAAAAACTTGGTTGCCTGGCCAGACATCCGTAAAGCATCCTTGCCTAACAGTAAATCTTTAAAAACTAAGACAAAGCCATTAAAAAATTCATAAAAACAATGGGAGGCTTTGTGTCTCCACAGTGCCTCGTGCCAGAATGTTACTAGGTCGAATCCACAGTTTATTTTATTGGAAAGAGAAAGTTTTGGAAACAGACAGCAATACACAATTGCGAAAATCAAGTACGATGACATATAAAATTGATTCGATTCTTTGAATCATGACAACTGGGAGCAGAGCTCAATCGAAATTAGCTTCCCCCAATCAAAAATGTATTTTTCCTTGACTGTGAAATACAAAATATAAATAATTATATGGGAAATGCTTATTGTGGATGTCTGTCACGTTATTCTTGTAACCAGCCAAGCAATTTCCCGTAATGGATTTCTAAAGGAACTTACTTGCAGCCTTGTGATATCTTCAAGAACTGTTGTCGGGTCTTCAAGGAAGTCCGCTAAGATGTCCAACCCATTATGATGTTTTTCTAGAAACTATTTGCAGTCTTGTCCTCTGAACGTCAATGTTGGGTTCAGCAATTTTAACATCTCGCGGAAGAGTCAAGGCGACAAAGAAACAGGAGAATGGTCGCGCAGTGGAATAATTCTTTGGCCTGGAATATATTTTTCAGCGCACCAAGAGACCACCTCCTTAGAGTCAAAAACCTTAGGAACACTACCTGCACGAGTGATTCCAGAGGTCCAAATCACTTCACTTTGGGTGGAATGGGATGAATAGTAAAAGTATGCCCTGGACCACTGAAAGCTCTAGTCCTCTTGTGTGAACATATTTACTGTATCTCCACAAAATTGTTGTCGAACTGGTGCCATAAGTCTACAAGAACATTTATTTGTTCCAGTTGATGAATGAAATGAAAAGTTGGAAGGGGAAATATAACCCTACACAAATTTTGGTCGAAAGCGTGTGAATGGGAGATGTCCTTGAGACTTTCGTTGATTAATGACAATTTGGATGGCTTTTGCATGATGCGTTGTTAACATTAAACAGTACTAATTGCATACATAGAAATGCCAACACATTGGATATTGCAATGAGTGATTACGCATTGTAGATTTCTTGAGCGGCCCAACACGAGGACGTGTGTTGGAGATGAACAATCGAAAGGGACAAAATAACTCTCTGCACATCTTGGTTTAATGCGTAATAATTGGAGATCTCCTCGAGGTTTTCGGCCATTAATGATAATGTTGAGGGTTCCTGCATGGTCAGTTGTTAGCATGAAAGGTTTATAATCGCATAGTAAGAAAGTAAGGAGATCACGGGCAGGGGAAAAAAGATAGCTACAAAATGGGGTTGCAACATACAAGCGTTGAGGGTGAGGGCAGGAGGGTCAAATTGTATGTCTTAGAACTTTTTGAGTGCAATACGCGTAATAGCGAAGAGGATATGGTAGGATAGCCAGAAGCACAGGAAGTTAGTGGGGATGGAGGTAGCGAGAGATACTTTGAAACATTTGTGAGCAGTGGTAGAGTGACCGCGCTGGAATTGTAGATTTCGTGAACAAGAGAATCCAAAACAGGTTGAGAAGGTGTCTGCAAAGGAGGCGAGGTCCGGACCTTCTAATTGTATCGCTCCGAACATTTGAATGCATAATCTGTAACACGGAAGAGCGGACGATGTCAGAATCCAGTAGTCAATTTGTATATTGCGGAGAGTGCAATCCCAATTGTTTTGTACCTCTGTGTCCAATTGTCAGTACTAAGAGCTAATTTAGTATTCAAAATAATTTTTTAGATACTGTTAGATAGTTCATAGGGACTAGCATCCGTAAACAATGGCAATCTGCACCCCGCCAGTCCTGCATTCCGTGTGTCAATTTGTATATTGCGGAACTGCGAGCGTTGTTTGGAGGACACGAAACAATGGAAGTGCAATGTTGAGTCAGCCACTCCGCAGGTTTGCTTGTCAATTTGTATATCGTGGAACTGTGGGTGCTATTTGTAGGCCACGGAACAATGGAGGTCGAGTTTGAGCCCGCCCGCCCAAGAACCCGCGATCCAA
>SNQJ01S0202250.1:0-11018 GCA_010110895.2 Picea sitchensis | reverse complement strand
TTGTTAAGGGGGAGTGTTGAAATATTGTAACTGCAAAGAGTATTCTATTTTATTATTGAGGTATTATTCATTAGATCAATCCCCTTTTGTGGATTGATCGTGTCGGGCATTATAAATGACCAAATCCCTTTTTGTGGATTGGTCAAACCCTAATTGTAATATGAAAAATGAGAAGTCGCCCCCCCAGAATAAATTAAAGTGGTTCTAACCACCCAGAAAGAGAAGTTGGCCCTGCTAGTGAAAATTCACTTCCTTTCAGCCCCTTCCATATTGTATAAATAAAGGAGACCAACGCCTCATTTGTTCACTCACTCATTCGATCATCTAGAGTGCAAGTTTGGAGCTGCAGTTGGAGAAGAAGGAAGAGAGAGAGGCACATTACTTGCAAGAGGACTTTTTGTAGTGTTTGGTTTATTCTCTTGGCATTGTATTGGCTATCTATATTAAGGAAGTTTTTGCTGGGTTTTCTTCCCCATGAGGGTTTCCTAGGATAAATGTTGTGTATATTGTGATTTTGTTTCTCTCAATGATTCTATCTATGCTATGGTTATCTAGTAAATTGAAAAGAAACCTAATAATAACTTAAACCTTAACAATGAGGACTATCCATATATGAGTGTCATACTTGCATTTGCACCTTCCTTCATGTCCATATTCCTCAACCAACTTCGGGTACCATAACCACACCTTCGGGGCTTCATGTAGACTTCATCAAATACACCCATCACACCCGCTGACATCAACCACTCCATCAATGACAACTAACTCACCATAAATCTCAACCATATATCTAGGGCTTCAGAACTTCTCAAGGGTTGACATAAATATCCAAGGGTTTACCTCAATGACAACCAACTTTCGAAATCAACTGTCCAACAGTAATAGGGGCAGGTGAAGGGCCCACAGTGATAATAGTGGAGGCCATTCAATGTAAGGTGTACTAGGTCCACTATATTATTAAATAAGGTCCACTATGGTAGTTAGATATATTAGGGTGAACATATTAAATGAGAGAAGTATTTTTAAAAGGTTTCTTCTCTAGAATGTTATTAGGTATTATTATATAAAGAAGGGATGACCATTGTAATGAGCACAGTGAAGAATGTTGTGAATGTATCAATCATTGCCCGAGGAGTGTTATTCTTCCATGAATATTAATATATGGTGTTACCTTACCTCTAGGGTTTTGTCTATTTCTTGTTTTGATTAATTTGTGTGAATAATTTGAGTTATTTCTAAATTTATATTTTCAGATTTATTGTGGAACATAACAATTGGTATCAGAGCTCTTCCTTTAGCCAAAGAAGAAATATTTTTTTTATTTTTATTTTGTAGATTTTTTTTTTCAAATGTAAAAGAGGGTGACACACTTCAAATTCAATTATGAAACTTTTTTAGTATAATTTGCAAAAAAAGAAATTGGATATTTGAATTCCTCTGGGAAAAATACCCAATTTTGAAAAAAAAATATCAGTTGAAATGGAGTGCGAGACGTGAAGTTATAAACGTTTTAAAATCAACAAATTTTCAAGGTTTTTCTTGAAAAAGTCAGGATTTGCAAAGTAAGTTATTTTTATAATCCCTAGTTTTATTTTTGGGTTGCAGAAAGAAGGATATTTATTACTGAAAAAGACGATGGCCCTAGTATTGAATAATTCATAACATCCAAAGAGTCATTATGGGAAGAGAGGTGGAAATCTTATCTCCACTTTGGTTTCAAAGAAGATGCTCTCATATGGTGGAAATGGTTTGACTTTTGTAAATGGTTGTTACTTTCCAAGGAAGAACTTGAAAAATTAATTTTAGACAAATGATCTCATTCCAATAGTCAAGATAAGGCTATTGTTTCTATTAACCCTAATTGCATGCATAATTTTATCAATGCTCAATTGGTGAATAGATTTCAAGTTCGGGCCAAAAATATAAAAAACACATAGGTTGAGGGAAACAATATTCTAGTTTTTATAGATTTGAAGTTAACCATGGACAAATATGTATTACATTCTAATTTTTTTGCCATTGATATGCATGATGTGGATATTATTCTTGGATATCCTTTGATGGCCACTATTGGTACACTGAATATTAAAGTGAAAAAGAATTTTTCGAAAATTTGATAAAATAAAAAGAAAATTACATTGCAGGATGTGTCTCTTAGTTGGAAACAAGGGCCCACAGGGTAAAGCAAAGAATTTCTTCAAGAATAACAAGTTAAATCAAAAGCAGAGGCTACAAAAGTAATTGTAGAAAAGAACTGAGAAGTGCATAAAGACAGAGAAGAATAGAAGGAGCCACATGTTGAAAAGTCCAAGCAAGCATAATTGAGAGATAAGGTTGATGCATATCACCATCCACACCACATAGAGAAAAAAAAATCATTGAGGCAAGTGCGTGAGCACCACCACACTGATTATGGACAAGCAAGGCACCAAAAAGGAAACCAATCAAGAGGTGCATGGAGAAATACCCACATAGTAGGATGTTATTAGGATAGAGAAACAATCCCATGGAACCAAAGGAGGGGTCAAGATCAATACCATGGTGGCAAGGTAGAAATTGGACATAATGTTCATCTTCCATTAGGATGGATGGATTTATGCACTTGGTACTAGTTGGCTACATTGTTGAGACAATCATATTGTATGGTTTCTTCCCATGTTTCAAGAACCAAACATGCGAAGGGGGATGAAATGTAGTATATATAGGGAGGTAATAGGTGAGGCAAATGGTCCATAATGATAATAGTGGGGTCATTCAATGTAAGGTGAACTAGGTCCGCTACATTATTAAATAAGGCCCACTATGACAATTAGATATATTAGTGTGAACATAACAAATGTGAGAAAGCTTTCTAAAATGTTTCTTCTCTATAATGTTCTTAGGTAGTATTATATAAATAATGGATAAGCAATGTAATGAGCATAATGAATAATATTGTGAATGTATGCTTGAGGAGTGTTATCCTTCCATAAGGATTAATATATTGTGTTACCATACCTCAATGTACTGTCGCTAGGGAGGTAATAGGGGGGATCGAAGTGCCTATAGTGATAATAGTAGAGGCCATTCAATATAAGGTGGACTAGGTCCACTATATTATTAAATAAGGCCCACTATGGTAGTTAGATATATTAGTGTGAACATAATAAATGTGAAAAGACTTTCTTGAAGATTCCTTCTCCAAAATGTTCTTAGGTAGTATTATATAAGGAAATGATGAGCAATGTAATGAGCATAGTGAAGAATATTGTGAATGTATCAAGCATTGCTTGAGGAGTTTTATACTTCCCTAAGGATTAATGTATGGTGTTACCCTACCTCAAGAGTTTTGTCCATTTTCTGTGTTGAGTATTTTATGTGAATGATTTGAGTTATTTCTGAAGTTATATTTTCAAATTTATTATGGAACATAATAATTGGCATCAGAGTGAGGTTGAGATCAAAATGAGGGTGGAGAGGCAACAATTGTACATAATTTTCATCTTCCAATAGGATGGATGGATTCACATACTTGGTACCAGTTGGCTACATTGTTGAGATGGTCATATTATATGGGTTTTTCCCATGTTTCGATGATAGAACAAGTGAAGGGAGATGGACATGTAGTGTATCTAGGAAGGTAATAAGGGGAACCCAAGGGCCCATAGTGATAATAGTGGAGGCCATTCAATGTAAGGTGGACTAGGTCCACTATATTATTAAATAAGACCCACTATGGTAGTTAGATTTATTAGTGTGAATATTATAAATGTGAGAAGGGTTTCTAGAAGGTTCCTTCTTTAGAATGTTCACATGTAGTATTATATAAGAAAGGGATGAGCAATGTAATGAGCATAGTGAAGAATATTGTGAATGTATCAAGCATTGCTCGAGGAGTGTTATCCTTCCATAAGGATTATTTTATGGTGTTACCCTACCTCGGGGTTTTTTCTATTTTTTGTGTTAAGTATTTTATGTGAATGATTTGAGTTATTTTTGAAGTTATATTTTCATATTTATTGCGGAACATAACATATACATGTCAAACAGACATCTCAAAACAATATACAATAAACATGCCATATATACATCTCAATTCAAATACAAAATTATCAATATACATGTCAATCAATACCACTACTAGCTAGGTCCACCACCAGAGCTAGAAGCATCAATGTCTCTGCTAGCAGAGGTACATGGTTTATCGATAATAACGTTAGAAATAAATGTCAACATAAGTACACTATCAAATCTCTCTCTATCAAGATCATCAACTTGTGTAGCAGTACTAGATGTGAACATAGTTTCCAAAGCATCAAGAGCTTGCGACACATGTGGATGAGAAGGATCGATGGATGATGACACATGGGGAAGAGATGGAGAAAGATTGGTGCATGGTGACACAAGTGGAGGAGGAGGATTAGTGGATGATGATGCATGTGGAGGAGAAGCAAGAGGATAGTTAGAGGGTGCATACACATTTGGAGGGGGAGGAGGAGGAGGATTAGAGATGGATGGAGCAGACATGCGTGGAGGGGGAGGAGGATTAGAGATGGATGGAGCAGACATGCGTGGAGGGGGAGGAGGAGGATCATAAGTGGATGTAGGTTTAGACACATGTGGAGGGAAGCAGGAGGATCGTTGGATGCTGTAGTTGACTTATGTGGTGGAGAATTAGGAGGAGGAGGAGGACCATGTGGTAGAGTAGAGGATGTGGATGGGTCTGTTGATGAGCTAGATGGAGTAGGATCATGAGCAGGAGCCATCTACCTCTCAATGAGGTTGAAGACATCGACAATATGACGCATCAAAAATGTCATGTCACGAGGTAGACTCTTTAATATAGTAGACACATATGATACTCATAATATGTTTCTAACCGGTGTGGGTACTACTCCATGACTAATCATGATACCACATACGTGATCTACCACCTCTATCCGGGATCTTGGATCCAGCCTACGTGGCATGAGAGGTATTTGTACTACAAGATGGTCCTCTTCCTCCTCCATATCCTCATCATGTTGGGGAGGCTCATCGCCAACATATGTGCTAATATTTGCAAAACAATAGATAATAATAATAACATAATTGGAGCAAAATGTCATAGTAAATTACATGTGCATTAAATAAGACATAAAAATATGCAACTATATTTATCAAAACATAATGATAATATTATCTCTCTCATCTAGTGGCCCAGCTGCTGTAAATTGGATGTATGGACATCCTCTCCAATCCATTCCTGTATACGGGTATTGTACAATATGGAGGATAGGATTGTCCTTCCTAGGAAATAAATCACATACATCCCTATTGATCAGAGTAATGGGAAACTTGAGATGACCCCTCTTGGGAAACATATTCCCCCACATGTGCATATGTGAATCAAGTATAGTCCTATTAGAAAAGTAGGGTACTATTGGTCAAGTGGCATGAAGCCTAAAAAAAAATAGTGTAAATAACTCTGACACGAATGGGAAGAAACTCATCCCATTTAAAATGGCGTGATAGTGATATAATGCAAAACAAAATTGTCTCAAAAAATTCTCCAACCACCTAATTAATGTGGGCCTCTCACTAAAATATCTACATAATGTAAGAAAGAACAACTAATGCGCTACCCATTAGAGCTAATGTGTGACAATGCTGAGAAGATAATAAGACACATTCACCTAACCTCCTATCTAGCAAATGAACGTACCCACAACTAGCCACCAGGAACTTGAAATGCCAAAGAGGAATAAATGTCTAGATGAACATACTTCTACACATATTCCAGTTAGATCTCTCCTACAACACCATGCAGTAATTCAGAGATCTAGGGAAAATCTTCCCCCCTATTAGACAACCCAATGATGAAATAAACATTTTTGTCCATACGATGATACCATAGATTGGGACCGACCCTGAGCACGTGTCGATCATGATCCTAATGACATATCAATTGTTGTAACAACAAAGAGCTCCCCCCAAGGGATGTACCCTCCTCATAAAACTTTAGGAGGCCAATATCCATCAAAAGGGAATGTGTCTACTGTGAATTAGGTCAAGGGAACAACTCCCTCTCCCTCTCCCTGGCCTCCCACTCACGTACAAATGTGTACATTTTGACCAACTGTTGTTGTTGATGCTCCTCATCTCCTTGTTGTCGTATTTGATTCACATACAAATATTGTTAGACACATATATATAGATAAAATAAATTTAAATTATAAAATACACACGTATATNNGCAAAACATATGCATCGCCCATGGTCCTCTATATCATAAGAAAAACACCACCATGCAATTTTATTACTAACACACATCAGTGCACTGTGTTTCTTGTTGCACCCCCACATATTTTAGCGGTGTGCCCCATTAGATGCACTACTTTGTTAAATTGTGAAATAATCGTCCCAACGTCGTGCTATTTACAACACCGATGCATTTTCTATACCTAAAGGCACCACTAGGTTAAATTTTTTTATTTTCTCAGTGCACTTCTTTTTATTGCACCGGTTCATTTTTTCAACAAAGATGCACCACTCCGCTAAAATTTATGACACGCAAAATTACCAATGCACTTTGTTAAATAGAAAGAACCAATGTGACGGTTTACCAAAGAACCGACATGTTGTTTAGCAGTGAATTGCCTTTAATAACACACCAGAGACGGGGCATCACAAAAGAGGAACCTGTATGTTTATTTTTCAAATTCTATCGCAATGCGTACTATTAGCGTTTACACACTGATGCTCCACGCTTATTGTCACACCGCCACATATTTTAGTGGTGTGTTGAATATGACTTACTGTGCTAATAGATTATGAAATATTATGCCCGGTGTTGTGCTCTTTAGAACATCGATGTGTTTGTTGGACCTATGGGCACCACTAGGTTAACTTGTTTTTTCACAACTTAAGTGATGTGATGTGTTACTACTAACACACCGATGCTACCATGATATTGGAGCATTGATGTTTTGTTTACTGGTGCATTGTGAAGCATAGAGCACCAGTCAACAGGGCATCCAATGATACACTTCGCTATGCCAAGTCAATCAATATCTGTCCTGATGCACTTTGTTAAATTAAAAGCACCGGTGCACCCGTTATACCAGAGAACTTACATGTTGTTTAGTGGTTCATTGTCTTTAATAACGCATCGAAGATGAAGCCTCACAAAAGAGGCACCACTATGTTTATTTTTCAAAATCTATCGCGATGCATACTGTTAGTGTTTATGCACTGGTGCTCCATTCTTATTGTCGCTCTGCTAGGTATTTTAGTAGTGTGTCTAATAAGATGCATCACACTAATAGATTATGAAATATTTTCCCTATTGTTGTGCTCTTTACAACACCGGTGCATTTGTTGGACCTATGGGCACTGATAGGTTAAATTTTTTTATCACAACTTAAGTGGTGCGATGTGTTACTGCTAACGCACTGGTGCTACTGTGATATTGGATCACCGACCTTTTCTTTAGTGGTGCATTGTGAAACATAGAGAATCAGTCACGGGGTTTCCAATGAGAACCCCACTATGCCAAGTTGACCAATATCTATCCCGGTGCAATTATGTAAACAACCCCAGTGCATTTCTTTAAAATGGTTGCATCACTACGATAAATTTTATGGAACATAAAGTTAGTGGTGCGCTTAATTAAGTGGAACGTTCTGATGCAGGAAGAAACTAAGTATGCGCCGATTGTGGGGTGTTCGAAAGGACACGCTGGTTGCGGGGTAAAAGGACGCACCACTTTGTTTTTTAAATTTATTGTGGTGCTCTTCCTTGAATGACATCAGTGCATACATTTATATTAGATGCATCGACAATGATTCTTGCTATGAATTTAACATAGGACACATTGCTTTGGGGTGAGCTGAAGCGTTCAGGCCAACCACGTGGAATTGGAAACAAAATTTGAAAAAATGTAAAAATTTAAGCTAAATTAAAATTTTAATGGGATGTAAAGACAAATAGGAAGGTAATAAACAATTTACCTATAGTTTTATGTCCCGAGGAGGTATGGTTTCACCATTGAGAGGAAATGAAAATTTTTGGTAATTTCCAAAATTCGGAAATGTGTAGAATCTACCAAAGGGGCTATCCAAGTCATTGTAGAGAATAAAAAACATGACGTCTTTGGAAGGAGGGTGAGCATCGGCGCTTTCTTGAGAGTTTGGAATCACAAGATGAAGTGTAACAATGAAAATTGATTTGGTATTTTTTATTTACCCTACCATGGTGTACTTGGCGATAATGATGCACATTGGAACATAATGTTCAACAACACTGATGCACTTTGATTGGAGATTGTTATTTTTATTATAATGTATGATGATGCTTTTGAAAATTTAAGCACCAATGAGTTATTTTCTATGTGCACACTGGTGCATATGTACCATAAAGGAACACTAGTAAAAAAACTCCACAAAAACATTCAACCACCCTCCTTCGCTAACAACCTTTGCTATAAACAAAGAAGGGATAGATTTTTTGGGGAGGTTCCGTAAAAACATTCGTAAAAAGGTGTTCCCTTGTAGTGTTGATTGTGTTGGGAGACTCCTTGATAGCTATCAAAGGTATGAGTGGTGACTCCATACAGGTGAACTCCAAGCTATCCTTGATCTTAGACAAAACAAGAGTAGAAATTAAAACCTTAGGAAATGTTTCCTTATTTCATGTGATAAGATATTTCAACAAAGAAGTGAATCATTGAGATAAAAGGAACTCCTCCTTAACCTTAGTCCAATACATTCAAAATGGGGAGGGATCCAACCATATTATCCCATAATCATTGGTTTTTAACCAATCCTTTCAACATTTATTAATCACATGGCTCAATGACAAATTCTTCATGGTAGTGGGTTGGGGACGAGAGATCAAAGGGTAGATCTCATTCCTTCCTGTGTGTGTAATCCCCTCTCGAGTTCTCTAGGACAGTAACATATCGACATTGTGGGAATAATCTCATGGGAATAATGCAAATTGGGTATAGTCCCGACCATTCCCATATGCTATTAACTCTCTGGGACATATGATTTAGGATAGAGAATAGGAATATTTCATATATGGTGAAGGAAGGGAGGAAATTTGCAAAGATTATTGGGGAAGAAGGTGTCTTGGGGCCTGGATCCTGGGTCTAGTATTTTGTTTTTCTAGTCCTTTGGCTTGTAGGTTACTTGTATTCAATTTTTTGGTTTTCAATTTACCTCTCTTTGATTTTCATTGGTCTATCTACTCCCTTTTCCACTAGACTTTCCTCACACTGGCTAAATAGCCCTGTATCATTGGCTTCTAGAAAGAATCCTATTATGGAATGATTTTTGTACTATGGTCTTGTTTTCTAGTTGAAAGGGTTTTATGTTTTTGTCCTTAATCCCGTAGTTGGCCTCTTATTTGTTTCAATATTTACAAACCTTATCATCTCTAGAATGGTAGATTACCTACTAAGAGAATTGATGGCCATCTCTTCTTCCTCTTTGGGTGGTAAATCCTTAGCAGATAGTGTTTCCAAAAACCAATTTCATTTTGTAGTTTTAAGGTTTCACATTGCAATAATGGACAATAGGGACATTATGGATTTTAGGAGAGTGTTGAGGTGCCATGAGGAGCAGATCGAGTCAAACAGGGTTTCACTATTTTCTGTGAACTCCAAGGTGCAAGACAATGATCACTATTGTGTCACCTAGCACACAAACATAATGAGCATGTTAGTGAAACAAAGGAAAATAATGGATATTTTAGAAGCCAAATGTAGCATGCTCTAGAACTTAGCTTTCAACATTCACAAGGATTCTCTCTCGATGACGTCCAACATGGGAATTGAAAGCTCTACCAAAGTAGAGTTGAACGAAGATCATGCTACGCACCAACTCAAAGAGCTAATGGATATAGAGAAGCAATAGTCCCCCTTATCAGAATTTAGATAGGAAGAGGTTAATAGTTTTCATTGTTTTAGTTGAGTCTCTTGATTTTTAAAATGCTTTGCAAAGCATGTGCATCTAGGACATCTTGTGAAGGTGGAAATATTTATGAGAATATGGAATATAGTTTGTGTAGTCTTCAGTAAACTGTCTAATGTAAAATCAAAGAGTCTATTGACTCAAGGCTCTGACCCATTAAAGCAAGATTATGTAATAAGTTGTAAGCATTAGCTACATCTTTTTAACCAAATAATATTCTCCTATTATGGTTAAAAAAATTAAAAATAGGGAATTTCTAACTAATACACGATTTGTTTTTAATTACAACACAAAAAGTCCATTCAAAGAATACGATGAGAAAATATTGTTAAAATCATTCCATAATCATTTTGATCCCTTTCCGTGGGAGATTTTGACGATCCTTAGATGGCTAGAAATAATTTAGCTAATTAGTTATGACACTCTTTCATTATGACGAAGTGATTTGGACCTCCCAAAACCATAATTGAGAATGTGAGTGCCAAATCCATGCCAAAAACATAATCATAGTTTGATGAAAATTTGGAGAACCTCTATTACTCATTCCATCTCAATCCACCTTTGATATGAAATTTCTTACAAAGTTTGAGGTTGCATATTTTCAATATTCAATACTTTGGTCAAAATTGTGCATTTCTAGATAGGAATTCTTAAGATTCACAACCTTAAGTTGTATATGAAACCTAAGTCAAGATGAGTTTGTGGTAGTATGTGTATTCAATGTATTGTCTATATTTAAGACATTGTTATAAAGATGCATACCATCACATAGAAGAAGTTGAAGGATTACCTCCACTCCTTTCTTTTGCACGATATAAATTCAATATATCACTGCAAAATAACACACGTATAGAAAATTTGTGGATTACCCCGCCCCTCGGTTCTTTTTGTACAATTAAGGGCCCCTAGACACCTTATTTTTATGTAGATATTAACATGTCATCTGTAACATCCCGCTCTGGCGCACTGACAAAACTTATTCTTTGAGGACACTTGCTCGCAAGTGATCTGGATTTTTATGATGATGAACCACTTAACCGTGATGATGATGCGTCATGATTGATGACAGGATGTTTTATTATT